>JAUEJL010026650.1:17890-33865 GCA_032274825.1 Drosophyllum lusitanicum | reverse complement strand
GAACCAATATTAGCTGTCCAATTCTCCCTCCTTCAATTGGATTGCTCACCCATGAATTCCTTACATGCACCTTGTCACACTCTATCCCCCCACGCTCTTCATCCATGAATTCCATTATCCAAAACGAACGGCTAAGATTGGTTCTTGCGGTTCTCACTCTAATATTGATTCTCAACAGAACATTCCCATATATATATATATGAATGAGATATTGATAGTCAGGTGTAGTATATGAAAAGAATTTTTCAAATTGAGCTTGCCAACATAACTCGGTGAACAAACACTTGGGAAACTTATGAGCATGAAAGTAGAGTGTTTGTTAAGTCTCACATATATACGCGTGTGGGAGGTTCGAATCCAGTCTGGTTTCTAGAAGGTTAAAATCACGAAACTTGTTTTTAGATAAGTGACTTGAATGTAGCTTCAAAAGGTCAAGCTTGCATATCTTGTATTGCCCTAAATTTTTAGTTTGTTTTTAGAGCAACATAGTCAAGGAAACACTATCTGTGGAAACCAAACTATACATTTCCGAACCGAATAGTAGAAAAGCCATCCACCAATGGCTAAACTATAAATTTCCTTCTTAGATAGTCAACAATAGTTTTAAAAATGTTTCAAAAATCAATAACAATAGTACCCAATTCTGTATGATCGAGATATGAGAAAAACGTGCCAAAAATGTTTATAAATATCATCTAACATCATAACTAAAAAACATGGGACCGTTGATTGTGGAAAACTTTGAACTGAGCTATCAAACCCCCCCCCCCCCCAAGGTGTGCTAATACACAACAAGTAGATACTCATAGTTAACACTTGTCGCGACAACCCATTTGTCGCAGGACCTCCGCTGTGATTACCCTACTTGTCGCGAACCTACCCCTTGCAACTAGCCCTTTGTCGCAATCTGAGATAGCAACACACCTACACACATACTGCGATAAACACTTTTCACAAAGTCCCAATCATGCGACAACCCCTCTATGTGCATTCCTTTTTGCGATAACACACCCCTCCATGACACTACTTATGTTTTGCAACGATGAGGTCCTCGTGAGTTTTGTTATTCCGACAAGTTCTCATACAGATTAGGGGTTCCAAAAATCTATCATATACTTAATTACTCAATTTTCAAATCAATTTTAACTCGTTTAAAGATAGATCCCTAGTATTGTGTTCCACAAAAATATTCAATTGAATCCCAATTATAAACCAACAAAGAGTGATTGAACCTTTCTAAACCCACGACCCAGACGATCGACTAGACAATCACAATGGCTAGACAATTAAGGTTCTAGGAACATAGCTTGAATCTATCAACTCACCAGGATGCCCAATCTTCGATGGCGATTGCCTCTCCTTGGCTAGAAGGTTTTCGATCCTCCACCTCTCTCTTTTTCTCGTAATTCATGAATACATACACACACATACGTAGGACAGTTGATGGCAATTATGAAACCCTAATTAGGTTTAATCACACTATACAAAGTTTTCACTTAAGCCTTTTTATTTCTTATTTAAATTATTTGATCACTACAACTCATAACTTCCACTAAATATTTAAATTATACAATTAATATTAATTTTGAAAATGTATAATTCTAGCGTGTGTTTGGCAAGGAGTTTTTAGGAGCCAGAGATTTTAGTTTTTAAGAAAAAAAGCTCCACCGGAACAAAAAAAAGTTAGTTTGATTGTAGAAATTTAAGCTTTTATTTTCAAAAATAATAAGCTTTTAAAATCTCAGAAAATGTAAAGCTAGTTTATGAAGCTTTTAAAAGCTATAGGAGCTTTTGATAAACTATATTACGTAAATACCCTTAAATTAATTGTCTCTTATTTTAGAATTTTACTTTTGTGACATCTTATGTTATTTTATATTTTTAAGCTTTAGCTAGTTTTCCTAAACACCTTTATACAAATAAAAGTTTTAGCTTTTGGCTTAAAAACTCTGATGGTAGCTTTTAGAAGCTCAAGTCCTAGCTAGTTATGCCAGATATACGCCTAGATTAAAGTTCGGGGTGTTAAACAATAACATGATATTTTTAAAAGTTTAATACATCAAAAGGTAACATTAAAAAATTAATATATAAATAGCAAAAAATATTAAGTTCTAAATTTTTTGAAATAGTTACTTTATATTACTTTTGGGTGGCAATTTTCGACACGACACGAAACCCAAAACGAACCCGGCATGAGAACAAACGGGTTTTGGTTGACACGTATAATAAACAGGTTGGTTCGGGTTGAATTGTGTTACACGTATAGTAACAGGGGCGTGTTAGGGTCATACATAAAATTCACGGGTCAACACGCGATTCCATTTTATTATTTATATATATTTTTTATTGTTTTCATATATAAACTAATTTTGATGTAATTGTCATCTAGATCCCACAATCCATAATCTTGATAGTTTTAGTTTTTAAAAAATTAAACAAGCAACTCCTGATGTTAAAAATTATGGCTTTTTGACAGCTAATGTAGTTTTAAATTTTGCTAACCTTCCAACAAGTTGACCCATTTACAACTGGTCAACCTTTTAATAACTCGCCAACACATATAATTAAACAGGTTAACGGATCTCACATATACGGGTTAGTGTTTTGAATCCTGATAAAATTAAAGAAATGGGTCCTGTTCGGGTCTGACAGCCAACCCACGAACCTATGACATGCCAACACAAACACGACACAATTACCCCCCTAATATTACATAGTACAATATAGACTTTAATTTTGTATTTGTTTCGTCCTAAAAAGTTATTTATTGCTAGGACTGTAAATGAACAAAATGTTCATGAACCGTTCGTGAAATCGTTCGGCGGGAAGTTCGTTAATGTTCGTTTGTTTAATAAAAGAACAAACATATATGAACAAGATTTTCCGTTAGTTTAATTAAACGAACGAACACGAACATAGCTCTCGTTCGTTCGTTTATGTTCGTGAACGTTCGGTTATCTGTTCTTTTATATATATATATATATATATATATATATATATATATAGGATCAATTTAGGTCTTATGCTTAAACATAGATCCCAAGGCCAAATCTGGACCATTAGATTTTTTAAATTAATGGACAAGATCTAATAATGACATTATTGTAATTAAGTAAACAATTATAAGATTTAATTATAGAAGGAAGAGTATTATGAGAATCCTCCACCCCATAAATCTCGCTTCTTCCTTTCTTCTTCACTTCTAGCCCCGAAAATGATAACTTTCAGCCAAAAATGATCTTCGAGCCACTATAAATGATAACTTCCAGCCACAAAAAATGATAACTTTTCAGCCGAAAATGATAACTTTCTAGCCGAAAATGATAACAATTCCAGTTGAAAATTATAACATTTTCTAGCCACCAAAAATGATAACTTCTAGCCATCGAAAATGATAACTTTTTAGGCGAAAATGATAACTTTCAAGTCGAAAATGATATCATTTTCCAGATGAAAATGATAACAATATATAACATTTAAAATGATAACATTATCCACAGAAAATGATAAAAATAGACTCACTTTCGGGCGCAAAATGATATAAATATACATGTTTTAGCGGAAAATGATATAAAAACACATGTTTCTAAACGAAAATGAAATAAATACACTCCTTCCAGCCGAAAATGATAAAAACTCACATGTTTTTAGCCCGAAAATGACATAAATAGACATGTTTTAGCCCAAAATGGTATAAATATACATGTTTTTTGCCGATATAAATACACATGTTTTTTTGCCGAAAATGATATATATTCACATGGTTACTGCCGAAAATGATAAAAACTCACATGATTAAAAAAGATAACATTTTGTTATCATTTTCATATTGTTTACATTTTCGAAATAAAATTTTCAGAAATATGGGAAGAGTACTCTTGTTTGAAAGAGGATTAAAAAAATGAGTAGATTGGTATAATTTTTTTTGCTCAAAATTGAAATAGTTATGGTCATTTAAAGATTTAAGGGGTAATAAAAAATAAAAAAACGAAATTTTGGGGAAGTCTTATAGGAGGCGTGTGAGTTTGGATTAGTATTTGCAATTTCTATTTTATCTTTTTAAATGAGTGGCTAAGAATTGACCTTTGGGTTCTATATTAAGGGTGGTGCTATGTGAATCCTTACACTATATATATATATATATATATATATATATATATATATATATATATATAAAGTGTGTGTGTATGTGTGTATATAAGGGCCTATTTTTTCACTTTGCACGGGGCCTTCAAAATTCACTGGACGCCCCTGCGGACTCTATAACGCCCGGGATTGTAAGTTTTTAATTTAATTTAATTTATTAAATAATTAATTAGCTATATAATTTTTGGACGAGTTTACGAAATTAACTTGAGAGACTAATTTATATGAGCTTTATGTTAGTCCTAGATTAAGTACACAACAACAAATGTATGTAGAAGGTAGAAGGAGGGTTGAATACAAAGTTAAGTTTTTTAAATTTAAATACACACTCAATAATACGTTTAATATACTTCTTGTTGATATAAATCAAGAATTACATGTACAAGGAAGCGAAAATTCCAAATACAATAAAAGATGGCAACTAAAATATCTAACATGTAGACAAGCTTCTCTAAAAACAACTAATGTTTTAAGAGCTCTAACATATGAACAAGTTTTCAACACTTTGCTAGCTCTAAAACTTGCTCTTGCTTAAAAGCTTTAAGCTTGTTCTTCGAGAAATGTTTTCCAGAGTGTGTAGTATATCTTGCATGTTGAGAATGCGAAGATATATATAGAAGATCGGCAGCAAAGGTTGGAAGGGATGTTCGGAGACAAGGTGGTAAAGAGAAAATAATATTTTAATCATAAAGTAAGTGGGTGAAAAAGTAACATTACTTTAATCAGGATTGAATAAAGTAATATTACTTTTTCTAAAAAATGCAACCCACTAATAGTATAATAATATTATTTACCACACCTTTTTGCCTTGTAACTTTAAACTTCTACTTCCATGCTTGAACTTTAATCAACAGCCATACTTCTTCAGATGACTTTACCAAAGATGTAGTTGCCGGCCATACTTTAGCATTTGACAAATCTTCAAGATCATTTCTTCGTAGGTAACTTTATCTTTTTTAGAGGATAAAGTTCTATCATTTTTGTCCCACTTGATGGTACAAAAAGTGAAAATACTTTTACAATAAAAGATCTTATGCATAATTGAATAACACATATTCTGCCTTTAACATAGAACAGTTACATTACAAAAGTAGAATATACTAATAACATTTTAGAACTGAAATCATGACTCGGCTAATCAAAATGTATTAAGCTGATAAAAGCGAGCTTCTAAGCCTAAATGTTGATTGCTTAGTTGATAACAAGGTTCTCAGCTGAGCAGAGTGCTCAGATGATCATATAATGCTCAGCTGATCAAACTGTTAGAGCTAAACAAAGTGTAAGCTTATCAACCTAGATAATCAGTTGATCAGAGTAGTCTAACGGATCATTTCAGAGTGATAAATTTATCAAAATGAGATTAAGTGTTTGAAAGAGATTACTTAGTTTATGGTCTTTTACACTTGTCTTTTCTTCAACTGATCTCAAATGTTGTCTCTGGCTGATGCTCAATACTTAGCAGGTCTTCCACTGATATTCTATACTTAGTAACTTCTAGTCAAAATCTACATAACACATGTTCAAATTCATTCTAAGTTTTACTAAATGTCTGGTTTTGTTATCATCAAATCCTATGTATTTCAATAGACAAATTTGATTATTAGGTTGAAATACTACTACATATATACGGATATCACTAAACAGGAACTAAAGCAGTTATAGCTAAAGCTGGTCTTGCTTGCTTATAATGGTTATCTCCCCAACACTTTAAATAAAATAATAAGTTAAGGGACTAAAATTGTAACACAAGTCATGTTTGGATATAAAGGTCGTGTTTAGCCCTTTTCATGGCACAGGCTATGTAGCAAAGCTTAGGACCGTGTATGGTCATGTTACACGGGCCGTGTAGGGTCCTTATAGACTCAAACTCCTTGACCATCGCTGTCTCAAATTCCCTGAAATTCGTTGCCCTACTCATACTTTCTAACTGTTTCTGCCATTCTCACACTCTCATACAATCACCACATTACTTACATTCCTCGGCACTTATCTCCATACTCACACTCTCCGACCTTAATCGTCGTATCCATAGTAGCCATCTATGTATCCATACTCTGTCTCTAACCTTAGTATTTCGCAAGGTTGTATCTAATCTTGATAGCATGGTTGTTTTTAAATTTTTAATTGCATTAAAGTCTAGTGATGTTTGTTGCATTTAACCTTTGATGAATTTAAATATGATAAAACAGATATTTACACAAATTTAGACCTTTTACCAACAACAAAAAAGTCAGCTATAAATATGATTAAGACATTAGAACCACCTCTTATTATTCCGATAAAAACTTTTAGAAAACAAGTGACACCATAGATCAAAATTCAATTTTAAGTAAATATGTAAAAACTCACATTTATTTTATGTGCTTTATACTTAGAAAAGGGGAAAAAAAGGGAACGTGAATATCTATTTTAAGCGCAAAACAAATTTTGTCGTAATATTAATACTGATGCTTATGAGAAACTAATTGAAAAATCGTATGTGTATCCCGTTGATATGTGAAATAGGTTAAAGTGCGGACTAGAAACAGAGTAATAATTTTAATACTTGTTACATTGATAAATACCGTGAGTATGTTTGACGTAACTAGATGGAGCTAGAGTTGGTACTGGGGTAGTGGGGTTGGAGATAAAGCTGGAGTTGGAGCTAGGGCGGGGCTGGGGCTAATTAATTGATAATTCGAATCTATAAGCTACTTAGAAAGGCTTTTATTTTGAAAAATTACGAGAGATTATGTTTTTAATAATCCGCTCAAAATTTTAACACCCGAACGAGTGTAAAGGACTGAGATAATATAAAATAGTATCCCAAACCTCTGTAATCACCTATAAATCTGTCGCCAAACACACCTTGTGTTTCAAGTACAAACTTCATAATAGAAAAATAAACTTATGAATTAAATAACTCAATAACAGACTTAGTACTGAATTCAATAACTCAAAAGAAGATGCACATGTTAGTATATCTTACAACCATAAATTTGTAGGAAATTAAACATTATTATTTACTAGCATCGTACCCGTGAAATACTACGGCGGTAAATACGCTTTTAAGAATATAATGATAATAATATGTTATTCGCGCAATTCAATATCACGAAATTTTTTTCTACAACATGTCCGTTTTTTTCAAAATTTCTTTATTTGCATCAACTATTTTATTAAAAATAAATTCTAAAAGACATTATAATAAGAAAAAAGATTTATACTTATGAAATAAGAAGAGAGAAGTTAATAAGATTTCAGAAATTATGTTGATATGTGTGGATAATTGTGTTTGTATGAGAGAGTGTATTAGTGTGGGAGAGTATATTTTAAATGAATGAAAAAGTTAAAAATTGAGTGAATACGATTAATTTAGATAGAATGAAAGATAAATATTTTATCTTGATTAACTTTTAAGAACTTTTAAAATTAAAAAGGAGAAAGAATTTTAAATAGTTTATATAGTAGTATATAGGGGAAGGTTCATTTAAGAACAATTTTTATTGCGAGAACCGCGAGAACCAATTACAACCGTCGATCAAAAAAATGAAAGGTCTAGATTAAATAGTTGTTAGTGGATAATCTTAATTTTTTTAAATTAAATACTATGTTTAAGGTAGTTAATGAGGGTAATTTGGACATTTGTCATTTACCCCCACTTTTTTAAAACTAAAATATCAACCAAACGCAAAGGTATTAAATTATGAAAATTATACCAAATTAACGAGAAAAATATGCTCTTTAATATGACATCCATATTGCTATACTTTTTCAAAAAAAATCGTTTTTGCCGGGATTTAATTTCTAACACAGCATGAAATGTATGCACATGTGCATATAACACTTGAGTTTTTTCAAGCACATGTGCATATGCGCACCACGTGTTCATACTGCATAGGTGTGTCTAGGTGTATATATACACCGTGCACATGTGCATCTAGCTTGTGCATATATGCACATGCACATATAGACGTAACACTATATTTTTTTAGCAGCACAAATACAAGATTTTTGCATATATGCACGTAAAATTAATTTTTTTTCAGCACAAGTACATATTTGTGCATATGTGCATATATACATGTACACCTTTATATGCATATATGCAACTCAAAGTCGGTTAAGTCAAACTTAAGATTAGCAAGTACCTATTAATTGTCATACTACATGTTAACAAACATCACAACAAAAACGCGTACTTGAATCATTACACTAAACACGAGAGAAAATAAACGAAAAATAACTATACAAATTTACATTTGTTTTTTTACATATTACTATAAATTTCAAATTTGGTGCTTCTAACTAAAAGTAGGTTAATCAATTAAAAAAGTGACATTTTAAGATTATTTTAGTTATTTTATTTGCTAAAATAAAAACAATTTTTCATGTCGAACTTCAACAAAAATATAAATGATTGTGATTAATAAATAGAGAAATAGATAAAAAATAAAATAAAAAGAAAATACTTCTTGTAACCTATAAAAAAAATCAAAGAAAAAACATTACTATATAATAAAAGTCATTTTGCAACAAACTTTAAAAAGCAAATAGCGGCTACAGGGCGTCGACAATTCTATAATTTTCAATACTGCCCCTTTTAATTTATTTTAATTAATCAAGACAAGGTATTAATTGATTGGTTCACAATGATTTTCGCAGTTCTCGTAATAAAAACGGTTCTTAAATGAACTTTTCTCATAGTATATATATAGACAGCATAGACTAGACATTGCATGCCCTTAAGTTTAAGTTAGTGCAAATAAAATTCTTAAATTAGAAAAATTCAGACACAAAATGTATAAATTGATGCTCGCTTATTTTGAAGACATGATAGAAAGTTTTGAAATATATATTTTAGGGTTTATTTTTTCAAAATGTATTAAACTATATCTCAAATGTTAACGTGTGTATCCATCTTTCAAAAATATTATTGTGTGTATTGAACTTTTAATTTATTATTATTATAATATGTATTTTGATTACATAAAAAATCAAAAAGTATAAGTTTATTACATACAATAGGAAGTTGAATACATATAATAACACATTTTTTGAAAGTTTGATACACGCAATAACATTTTTGAAAGGTGGATATAGACATTAACATTTGGGGTATAGTTTAATATATTTTGAAGAAGTAAACCCTATATTTTAATACTTCATATTATGTATATATTTTATAAATTACGAGAATAAGAGTAAAAATAATATCATTATTTTCTATTTTTAGTTTTAACTTTCCATTTTGTATGATCTTCTTTCTCATGATATTACTCGTCAAAAAGGTAGTCTATTCAATTTTAACTATCTATACCATTTTTAATACTTTTAAAATAAATTATTATTTTTTTTACTTATATACATACACCTGCCCTTACACTATGTCCCAAGTTAAAATTAGGGGATAAAAGAAAAAAAAAAGATTTAAGAAGGAAAATAAGGGTTTTTTAAAACAAAATGATTAAATATCATATTTCAAATACTTTGAATGAAGCCGTCTCTGAATGTAACATGTTGTTTAATAAAAGTTCTGAATGAATAATCTGAATGATGCAAATTACCGTTTTAACCTAAATAGTTATATATTATATTATAAGATATGAATATGATTGTTTAATAAGACAACGTGTAAAAGAAAGAGTATTAGGATAAAATACTCGTGCTTAATAATTTAGAATGTACTTTACGCTAGAATGATTCAACAGCACTCTTCTGTCTCATTAAGCACAATCTTCATTCAGAGGCAGCAATCAAACATACTGAATGGTGAACGATTTAACATTTAGCGCTGAATGATTGCATTAAGCAACAAAAAAGCAGTCCCTAAATTATAGTTGTGTTCTCAAGTTTTTTAGGAGAGAAAATAAATGATTTTGAAAGAAAATGATCTCTTGTCTCACTTTTTTTTCATTCTCTTTCAAACTTGGAAACACCAATGACAAAAACATTTTTGTTTTTTCTTTTTATTACTCTCGTTAATTTTTTATTATTTCATTTTCTTTTCACGTATAACTCAGAAAGAAAGTGTTACGGCTACGGTGGTTATCATTCTTGGTAGAAAAAAAATATAAACAGTAAGTATTTTTGATAAATAACTTGTAAATAAATAACTATAAATTTAAATACTAAAATTAGTAACATCGTAACTATAATTAATGACGTATTAATTAGGGCAAATTGTATTAAAACACAGTGAACGTTGTCTTAGTTACCACTATATACAATCAACTTTATTTTCTTAAAAATAATACAACAAACTTTCATAATCCTCACGTTGTATGCAACTTGTTATATACTACGGAAGTTATGACAAAATTCATTGTATATAATTATAACTAAACAGTAGACACATAAAAAAGTTATTTGCCTATAATGAGAAGATTATAAAAGTTAATTATATTATTTTTAATAATTTAAAAATTAATTATAATATAATAATAACTAAGAAAAATTTATTGTATTTTAATATAATTTGCTCTATTAATTAACACCTTATTGAGTTATTGGCTTATTATAAGAACCGAGTCACTACTGAGACGCATCACAGTGGTATAAGGGTTTTTACTCCATAGCTCAGGTCTTGGGTTCGAGTTTGAGCAGTTGGGGTTTTTCTAAAAAAATAATACAGGGTATTACTCCCTCATACTACGTGACTTGAGGTTCGCATACTGCTCTATATTAATATCACTACGAACCTAGCCCGCTAAATTAACCGTTAAAAAAAATATATAAGAACCGAGTCAAAGATGATTCGACTCGGATGTCTATGAGGATTGAGGATGCGCGTTATGCTGCGCCGTTAACCATTTAAAAAAGAAAAAGAAAAATAGAGACCGTCCCACATGATTATGTATGTATATATATAAAGACAGTAAAATCTCAGAAATAATGTGAGGAGAGAGACACAAAGATATAGAGAGAAAGAGAGAGAGAGAGATATACATGATGCGGAGCGGGAAAAAGTAGCATTAGAATTGTGCTTTCGGAATCGTTATACACTTATACAGTGATTTTGTTGAATCCTAAAGTACTTTTTGGAGTTTTTGCTGTTGATTTGGATTTCCGGTGAAAAATATCTGTAAATCGGTGATGGTGATAGAAAGTAATGAGAGTTGTAGCAGTAGAAGTGTTGAATCGTCGCCGCCGCGCACGGTGGTGAGTAATGGTAACGGTCACCGACATCAGATGAAAAAGCTAGAGGTTTATAATGAGGTTCTTCACCGACTCAAAGAGTCTAATAATGAAGAAGCTTTTGAACCTGGATTTGACGATGAACTTTTGGCTCACTTCAATCGTTTACCGACCAGGTATAGATGATAAACTTTACTCTTGTTTCATACGGTTAGATCATGTAGTATAAATCTGATGCTTCTGAAGCGTATAAGATGCGTAATTGTGTGCTAGTGTGTGTGTGTTTGTGTGATTCCTTCATTTTTGATGCATTTGCGCGATTGATTGAATTAGCTTGTAGATTTCATGATTTCCCATATGAATACCACTTTTTTACGACGAATTACTTTCTCCTTTTGTTTTGCCTTTTGATTTATAGGTTTAGGAGAAAACAATGGTTTCACGTCTACATTTGTTTACTTTATCCATCCCATAGATTTTATCTATTGACTTCTTTGTGTAAAATAAGTTCATATTCCCTCGTTAAAATCGATCTTTTAGATTAAATTATAATTAAAAACTAGATTAAACCAAAAAGAATATTAAAACGATCGGAGCTGCAACAGTAAAATATGTGGGCGAAATTGGAGTTCGAAATTTATTAGCTTGAAGTCCGTGATAGAAGGGGACGCTGCGCCATTATCTTTTTGCATTTTTATGAATATTAGTTTTTATTTTTATTTTTGCATTACATCAACTTATGGTCAACAACAAATTTGTTTGTATATTTTGGTTGAGAATTAAAAATCAAATTATAATGTCTGTAGCAGAATAGCAGCCTCTTTCCCACCTCAGCCAGCACAAGGATCGAATAGTTAAATTGCTTGATCCACTTTTATCAGATGGTGCATTAGGTATATATGCACTTGGTTCAGAAATAAACTTTGTTCATACAAGCTGATCGGTAGAGCTAGTATATTATTTTGGATACGTATGAATTCTTGTTTTGCTTTTTTTCTGTTTCCAAATCTCGAATGAATTCAAATTGTTTTGGAGCTAGAGATTCTACTGTCTTTATCAAATGCACACACATACAACCCACAATAATGGATTTTGCAGTCATAGTTAATTTCATTTGCTGTGTATGCAGATATGCACTTGATGTAAATTCAGAAAGGGCTGAAGATGTACTAATGCACAAACGGTTACTACATCTAGCACATGATCCTGCGAATAGGCCTGCATTCGAGGTTCGGCTAGTACAGGTTAGCTAACGCACCTAGAATCCAACTACTTTTTCTTGGAATTACAAGTGTCCATTAATGACTATCTTTCATCTATTTATTTATCATAACCATGGTTTTGCTAGTTCGGTTTGCTTGAATCACCTACTCGTCAAATTTAATTTTTTCTTTGTCAACTAATGAGGTCATTTGATACTACCGTTCTGGATTGAATCTGTGAACCTGTCATTTTTTTTGGGTTCGAAGTTTAAATGAAATTATTAACAAAGCAAACATAAGCTATTCGATTTTCTGTTTCTGGATGATGTATCAGCTCTGGATTTTATGCAGGTTTCTCCAACAACCGATGGCAGCTCTGAAGATTTAGTTTATTCCGGCTCTCCTAGACCGCAACCAGTCCAGAGGTAGTTGAATGAGGGTGGAATCCTACTGTCCTTAATCCTTATGCTCCATCTGGTCCATTTCAGATTACTAGTTAGTTGTCTTGTTTCTTTAGGTATTTTTTTCCTATACCTTTTCTTTTGTTGAATAATCAATTAATTTATGACAGCATTCATCCACCACCTGCCTTCGGGTCATCACCTAATCTAGAAGCCCTTGCACTTGAAGCAAATGAGTCTCAAGTTCGGAATGGGGGCAGTGCTGTAAATAGCTATCAAACACTTACCAGGTATATTAATATAGGTGGATGAAAACATACTTTTTTCCTTGCTTCAAATTGAGATATTAATCTGTCTAAATGGATTCAATAGGCAATAGCAGAAGCATGTCTCTGCAAGAATCACTGTAGTTTCTTGCTTTATTTATATATTTGAATAACACAGATTAACGCATTAGCATGACATAAGTTTACACAAGAATCATTTTCTAAACATCTCACTTTGGTATGTCGTGCTATGTTAAAGTAATCTCACATATTTAGGTATTCTTGAGTGGAATGCAGTTTCCCATGATTACATTTTATGTTGTGACACTCTTGTCTGTCAATTAACTCTTATACAGGCCTATGCACGAGATTACCTTTTCCACAGATGACAAACCAAAGCTTCTGAGTCAGGTGCTTATTTGTTCTCTTACTAGCTAGTAGGTGCAGTGTCACCTATGCTCGAGATTACCTCAAAGTGAAACTATTCTTTTCATGAACTGTTACACTAGGTGTAACATGAAAATGATGTTGCCATTTTTCCATTTTTTTCTCCAATTATGGGTTCCTATAGTTTGTTGTGTACTTCCTATTAATCACTTTTTATTCAACTTGTAGTTGACAGCTTTACTGGCTGAAGTGGGACTGAATATCCAGGAAGCACATGCTTTTTCCACTGTGGATCGCTACTCTTTGGATGTCTTTGTTGTTGATGGTTGGCCATATGAGGTATCTTCCTGGAAAACTTTAATGTTACATAAGATATTTAGTTGCATCTATTCAATTAAAATTGATTGATAATTGTTTGTATCTTAACTATTTCTCGAAGACTGAGTAAATAAAGAAAGTGAACGTAAAATGGTGATCAATTTGACTCATAAGCTCAACCAATTGGATGAAGTTGTTCACTCTACCAACTGTAGTTATGAATTAGCATGTTTAATATTATTACTAGAAGTCATTATCAGACTCAGTTTTGTAACTACACTTATTATCAGTTCCAGAGCACTAATTTTGTGTTTTTTTAAGGAGCCACGGTGCTTGCTTCATATAATGATTTTCTCGTACATGTATCTTCAGGAAACTGAGCAGCTCCGAACCGCATTAGAAAGAGAACTTTTTAAGCTTGAGGTATGTACCTGCCTACAATTGCCATAGTAGTGTTTGCATTCAAAACAGAAGTCCGCATATTCATAATCGAGTGAATTGCTTGCCTGTGCAGAAGCAATCTTGGCTATATCAGTCTTCATCTTCTCCTTTAAGCGAGATTGACCAAACAAGCCCATCATGCTCACTTAATCACTTAACAATACCTAATGATGGGACTGATGTATGGGAAATTGATTCTCGGTTTCTGATACTTGACCACAAAGTTGCATCTGGGTCATATGGTGATCTGTAAGTTTATATAACTAAAAATATTTTGGACACATTTATGGATTTGAGCTTTATTATGTGTATGTTGATGTAGATACAAAGGTACGTATCGTAGTCAAGAAGTGGCTATCAAGATACTTAAAACCGAGCGTTTAAACGCAGATTTGCAGAAAGAATTTGCTCAAGAAGTTTACATCTTGAGGTCAGTGTGTATTTATTTGACTGCATGGTGAAATATTATTCCATATATCTAAACTCAGTAATATTTATTCTGTGTAGGAAAGTCCGGCATAAGAATGTTGTGCAGTTTATAGGAGCATGTACCAAGCCTCCAAGCTTGTGCATTGTAACCGGTAAATACCATATTTACTATCGTTGTTATTCCTAAAACTTATTGCCGCTATTGATTTTTGTCTACAAGATTCCTTTATTTTGTCGCACAACAATATGGGCATGTCAAATTTTCTAATTCTCATGGAGCAGTGATCTTATAGTTTTTTAAAACATTGTTATTGTTTCACATGTCATTAATTGTAGTTTTTATCATTGTCTTTACTTTTGTTCAGAATTTATGAGTGGGGGAAGTGTGTATGACTATTTACACAAACAGAAGGGTACATTTAAGCTTCCAACATTACTCAAGGTCTCAATTGACATATCAAAGGGTATGAATTACCTCCACCAGAATAACATAATACACAGGGACCTGAAGGCTGCGAATCTCCTGATGGATGAACATGAGGTAAGATGATGCATCATTCTATAGTTTTGATGTTCATTTCTTAGTTATCATATTATGTGTTGCTGGCTTGTTATTAGTCATAATTCTTTTACTAATGTACCTTCTTATCACTTTTAATTGAACTTTAAAGGGATAATGTATAGACCACTAAAATTTTCATCAAGGCCACTCGATTTTTTACCCAAGTATGAATTTAATTTGCTTATACCAATTTTTTGCAAACAAAGAAAAAGGGAGTTGCCGGAAATTTGTAAAATCACAAAAATTCAAAACTAGAAGTTTTTGTCACCCGTAGAGTGGTAGAAATGAAAATAATATTGATGAATCTACTCAAAATGGATATGTAAAACATGTCTGATTAGATACATGGATAAGAGAGATGGCCAATTTTGAAGTTAAAAAAAATCGGTGGCATATATCTCTTGTAGATATAGCCGATTTTTTAGTATTTAATTAGTTTAGAGTTAATTACAAAAATGGTCCTTGTGGTTGTTACTGATTTTCACTTTTAGTCCTTTAACTTCAAAAATTACGAAAATAGTCACTGTGGTTGTCATTTTGTTTCACTTTGTTCTTTTAGTCTAACTCCAGTTATCTTTGACCGTGGTCAAAGAGTAGTTTAGTCTTTTTACATCTTATCTCTGTTACCAAACAGAACCTCGCTCTTCAAATAAATATCTCATGAACTCTTTTAACATTAAGTATGGCAAACACCTTCCTTCCAACTG
>JAUEJL010026650.1:0-17880 GCA_032274825.1 Drosophyllum lusitanicum | reverse complement strand
CGGCCACCCCCCCCCCCCCCCCCCGGCGGCCACCACCAGTGCGCTACCACACTACCACCACCTATTCTTCTTTCTTCATGACTGCCGGCCACCACCCTCTTCTTCTCGGTTCAAGACCAACGATGGAAGAAATCATTGTGTGCTAGGGTTTACAAAAAATAAAAAACAAACACTGTCCGCCGCTGCTTCTTTCTGCGTCGCACGAGCTTCAATCGTTGCGCCATCACCGCTGTCCGCCGCTCCTCGCTCCTTTCTGCGTCGCCGGCGCCGGCGCCGACGCCAACTAATCTATGGCGTTCATCGCTGATGCACTGGTTTGAGATCTGAGATCTGAGGATCAGAGAATGTGTCATAAACCCTCTACCATTGAGCCACCATCTCCCTTGAAGAAGCCACCACCACAACAAAATTCAGGATAGAATGGATTTTACAAGATGAAGGTTTGCATTAGGGTTAAAGATTTGGTTCCCCCCTCTGACCATTTGATGACCTGTTTAAAGATTCTCATTCAAGACTCAAGATGAAATTGATTTCTGTTTCTACTCAAGATGAAATTGATTTATGTTTCTAGTCAAGATGAAATCGATTTTTGTTTTTGCCAATTTTCATTTCCATCTTCATTTCCTTTCCTTGAAGTCAATTTTGTATTCATGTTGAATAAAAAAGGTACTGTTTTTTTTTAAGGTACTGCAGTGATGGGGGATCGAAGGGGAAGGGGAAGAGGGTTAAGGGGTTTGGGTATTGTTTTTATTTTTTTAATTTTTAATAATATTTATGTAATGAATAAAGGAGTAACAATGTTTGGTAACAGAGATAAGATGTAAAAAGACTAAACTACCCTTTGACTAATGGTTAAAGATAACTGGAGTTAGCCTAAAGGACCAAAAGTGAAACAAAATGACAACCACAATGACTATTTTCGTAATTTTTGAAGTTAAAGAACTAAAAGTGAAAATCAGTGAACCACAGGACCATTTTTGTAATTAACTCATTAGTTTAGGATTTCTAGTTTGTTTGAGTTATAAATTTCGTAGCCAGGGTAGAGTCATATGTACATCAAACACTTTCAGTTAAATAAAGAAATGTCTGTTCCTGCCCGTCGATGTAGGTCGTGACTCTGACGACCGAACCACGTTAATTCTCGTGTTTGCTTATTTTCTGTTGTCCACATTCTTTTAACACTTTAAGGGTATTCGATCCTTACAAGTGGTATCAGATCTAGGTTTATTCTTGACTCGCGCATTGTTGATTGAAGATTTCATCGGTAAAGTTCGATTTGGAGAAGTTTAATGGTTCGAGCAATTTCACTATAAGGGCTCTTCTAGTTCAGCAGGGTTGCGCGATGGCGTTAGAAGAAGATAAGCTTCCAAGGGATATAAGGAAGGATGTGAAGAGAGATATTCTAGCAGAAGCGTATTCGGCGATTTTTGCTGTGTTTGACTGATGAGGTGTTGCGGGAGGTGGTGGATCCGACAATGGCTACTGGTCTGTGGGAGAAGCTATGTGAGGAGTATAAGAAGAATACCCTCACGAACAGGCTTTATCAGAAGCAAATGTTGTATATCCTCCGTATGTCAAAAGGTACCCAGGTAAAAGATCTGGACAATTTTAACCGTATAATCCTTGATCTGAAGGTGGTAGATGTTAAAATTGAAGATGAAGATCTTGCCCTGATTCTGGTGTGTTCACTGCCGAACTCATACAAGAATTTTATTGATACCATGCTGTATGGTAGGACAACTTCTGTTGCTGATGTGAAGGATGCCTTATTGTCGAAGAAATTAAGTGTAGAGTTTCTGGTAATGAGGAGTCAGGTTCTACCTTTTATGTGGGCAGAGGAAGGGCATGTGACAGAGAGGGTGATATGGGTGGGTCACGTTCCAAGTCAAAATCTATGGAAAGGTAAAGTGTTATCACTGTAAAGAGGTTTGTCAAGAGAAACTGTCCTCAATGGAAGGGAGATGCAAGTTTGGTTCAGGGAAATGGTGACATAGGCGATGCTGTTGACCATATGCACGGATAGTCCTGCAAATACCTGGATTTTGGACACGGCTGCATCTCATCACATGACGTTTTCACGTGACATGTTTATTTCTTTTAAGGAATGGAACTGTAAGTTGAAGTTGGGGGACGGAAATTACCGGTTTTAATTATTAGTTAATTAAATGTGCATGGAATATTTAATTGGTGAGCTTGCCGTGGAAGATTGGGCTGGAAATTCAAATTTGATCTCATCTAGTTGCTTGGATAAGAGATTTGGCCAATTTTGAAGTTCAAAAAAACTTGGTGGCATATATCTCTTTTAGATAAAGCTGATTTTTTAGTATTTAATTAGTTTAGGATTTCTAGTTTGTTTGAGTTATAAATATCGTAGCTAGGGTTGAGTCATATGTACATCAAACACTGTCAGTTAAATAAAGAAATCTCTATTCTTGCCCGTGGACGTAGGTCGTGACCCTGACAACCAAACCACGATAATCTCGTGTTTGCTTATTTTTTGTTATCCGCATTCTTTTAATGCTTTAAGGGTTTTTGATCCTTACAGTGAACATGTAAACCATTTGACATGTACTCCTTTTGGCTGATTTTTTTATTTTTTAATCTTTTTAACCCATCAAAGCTAAAGCTTAACCTGAATGCACTTGTTTGTTCCTCTATGCTTACCATAAAAATCATTCATGTCAATATCTTTATACCAAGTTCTCTATTTGTGTCACAGACTTTATGCTAAATTCTCGGTCGAATGCACTTGTTTTATTCCATTTACATACGATAACAGCGCTTATGTTATTGATATGAATCAAATTGATAATCAATAATAAGATATAACACACCCGTAATCGGATGCTTGTAAACAAAGTATCAAATAACTCTAAACTCTTCTTCCCTAATCAGCCTAACCCTGCCCCTTTAAATAAATGAACCTAACTCCAAAATTACGGAAACCATTTAAATATGTTAACTAGATAATAATATATATGTAAACTAGATAAAATACTAACTAATATAAATAATTCCCAGCCCACTCCCTCATTTGAGTCGTATCATTACCCCCGCCCCGAAAATCCACCTTGTCCTCAAGGTGTTGCGAATATCGAACCAAATTCCGGGATCCCATATATAATTATCTTTGTCTTGTAGCCCACGCCGTGATATATGTTTTGGCGTACATGAAGTCCCCAACACTTGTCCAGCAGGGTCATCATCTCCCAATCGTCCTAGAGTCAAAGCCTTCCATGTGTTGGTTTGACTATAAGCCATTACTATCTATATGCAACCATGGAGAATACTCTCCGACTTCACAACAACTTCATACACACGGTTTTGTGATGCAGATACAATCAGTGGGAATTCATGGGTGTTTGAACCTGAATTGTCCTTCAAACTATCAAACTGATTCACAATTTTAAATTTTCCCTTGGTAACACTTGATTTCTCCTTGAATGGCGGTATAGGAAACCCAAAATCATCGCAAATCAGCCTTGATGATTGTTTGAAAGGCTTTGAAGTGATGAAGTCTGTGGTCTCCGCCGGTGGTGGTAGTGGTGGTGGTTGCTGAGTATTAAGAAGGATCAGCCCCGAAACCATGTGGCTCATTGGCAAGGTCTCACCGACTGAGATGGGTGGCACCTCTGTTAGTCTCGGCGATTGTGACTGCTGCTGCCGATTTATCAGCAACTTCATTATCTCAAGGTGACGTTTTTCAGATTCAACATGCCACTGTTTGGTTTCTTCACGTAGGGCTTCCACCGCTTTCTCCAACCGGTCAAACTGTTTTGCCGTGGTGGCCTTGAACTGTGCCAGATCAGCCTCTAAATTAGTAATCTTGGTCATCGTTGTGTGAGCAGTAACCTGAACGGTAATCTGGAAAAAAAATCTCTTTGCTTGATGAATAGTATCACGTGAACAGTGTTCCTGTCAGTGACCAGTAACTCTTTTTTTTCTTTTTTTTTGCTTCGCAGAATCGATGTGGCTCTAATACCAATTTGATATGGATCTAATTGATAATCAATAATAAGATATAACACAACCGTAATCGGATGCTTGTAAATACAAGGGGTGGGGATCTCCAAAACAAACAAAATATCAATTAACTCTAAACTCTTCTCCCCTAATCAGCCTAACCCTGCCCCTTTAAATAATTGAACCTAACTCCAAAATCAAGGAAACCATTTAAATATGTTAACTAGATAATAATATATATGTAAACTAGATAAAATACTAACCAATATATATTATTAACTAATATAAATAATTCCCAGCCCCCTCCCTCTTCTGAGTCGTATAAGTTATCTGCTTAAACATAACAATTTTGATTATGTACCATGTGCCGAGCTGAATTCTTATGGTTTCATTTCAGGTTGTTAAGGTAGCTGATTTTGGTGTTGCAAGAGTGAAGGCTCAAACCGGTGTCATGACAGCAGAAACGGGAACATATCGATGGATGGCTCCTGAGGTACCTTTTTAAAGTCAAAGTTTCTCTTTGATCTCTGGTTTGCGTGTTGTTTCACTCTTGGTTCTCAACTTTTAGAAATTAGACAATATCCCTACTTTTGAAATTTGTTTTGGTCCCTAATTTTGATGACGGTTAAGTTGTCTGTATATGTTTTAAAATGACAATTTTTGCTTTTGTTAGATAATATAACCGGTTCCTAAAGCCTTTAATCAATTGTAATTACCCTTGCTACTTATTATTACTATATTTGTTTCATTAAATATTATGTTTGTTTAACCGTCAGCGCCATCACATCATACCATTCCACTACCACCACCGCCACCTCATGTTACCATCAAACAACCACAAAACACCACCCAACCACCACCAATCAACGTCAGAATTTCCTACAATTTCACCCATATCATCATCATCACACAGCACAAAGCACACATAGACACCAGGACACACAGAGACATGAACATGCAGAATGACCGTCGCACAACAAAAAATGAGATCTGAATTGCACATATTACAATCTGAAAACCAAAACAAAGTTTGAACTTGAAACAATATCCAGATCCATTGACCGCAATTTTAGGTTAGGGTTTCGGTGTAGAGGGGGGAGGGAGAGAGAGAGATCTGATGGCGTGGAGGTGGCATTCTTTGTGGCAGAAAAACATTAGAGAGTGCAGGTACCGGTGGGTGGCAGCTGGCGGTGAGTCATGAAGGCCGAAACTGTTAAGGCAGTTTGCAAAAAAGAAATCTTCATTTTAATTAAAAAAAAGGAATTTAACCAGTTTCACTGACAATTACAGTATATAATATTATATCGCGGGTTACATTTTGACCAATGTTTGTGTGTGTAGTTCATTTTCCCTAATGACAGTTCTTTTGTGGTGAAGGTTATTGAACACAAGCCCTATGATCACAAGGCTGATGTTTTCAGTTTTGGCGTTGTATTATGGGAGTTACTAACCGGAAAGGTATAGTTTTTTTTTTTTTCATTTGGCAATGAGCTCTTAGTTTGGTTTGTTATATAAATATCGAGTCATATTTCTTTTTATATATTTTTGTTTTACAGCTTCCGTACGAGTACTTAACCCCCCTACAGGCTGCTGTTGGTGTGGTTCAAAAGGTGAAGCATCAATTTCGGGATTATAAAATACCCCTCTATCTCTTTTTATACTGGATTTTTCTTATTAAAAATATCATTTTCTTTACACGTACATTGCGGTTGTGGAATGGAGAATGGTAGGGATGTACGTTCGGATGGATCGGTTTAATCCGATCCGATTGACAAAATCCAATTGGATTTCGGTTTTGAAAAGTGAGATCCAATTCATCCAAACAATCTTAAGATCCGAACCAAACCATCCAAATTACAATTCGGTTGGATCGGTTCTTACGATTCGGTTTTCATTCTTACATAAACACGTGTTTAAAGAGTCGAGATATTTTAAGAACTAGATTTGATACATATACTATTGAAGATTAAAATATAGTTGTCCAAGTTATAATAAGTAGCAAGACTAGTGGTTTTGAAATAAATATATAATTAAAAATAATAAGTTGTAAATAAACATAGACATGATACGTATAGATTACTTTGTTCCAGTAGTGTTATACATACATGTGTGTATATATATATATATTCTTATTCGGTTTATTCAGTTTATTCGGTTTAGATAAGAGTAACCAGAACCAAACCGAAATCTATAGTAATTATTCGGTTTTGATCCAATCCGATCCAAAAATCCGAAATATCCGAACCAAATAGTCCGATCCAAAATTTTCGGTTCGGTAATTTGGTTTTATCCGATCAGTGAACACCCCTAGAGAATGGTAATACTTTGTCTCTAGAGATGATATCGGGCTTAAAATGAGAATGTTCAAAGTAAAATGTTTCGGTTTTGTGGAAGATACTAAACTAATTGTTGTGTTTTCAGGGGTTACGACCTACAATTCCGAAGAACGCCCCGCCAAAACTTGCTGATCTACTTGAGAAATGCTGGCAACAAGACCCAAGTTTGAGACCAGATTTTACAGAAATCATTGAGATTTTAAAAGAGATTGCTAAAGAGGTACTCATCTAGTTTTAAAATCTTTAAAATGGCAATCTGTTTTCTTTTTCTTTTTTATTCCTTTTTAGTTAAAATAAACGATTTAGGAAGTTGTTCCTTCCTCCATTTAATCACAATATATTCAACTTTAACACCATTTGCTATAGTGTGTATCGAACTTAAAAACTTATTTTTGTCGTCTTTAACTTCTAGAGTTTACCTTTTTACATATCATACCTGTTATAATAAGTTACATGATAACATGATACCAGTTTTGCTGACGTGACGTTTGCAAATCAAAATTAACAAATATTACTGGTTACTTGTAGAACTGGTTTTTGAGCCATGTTAAATGGTAGTTTGTGAAAGTTTTAGTTCACTAAAAGTTAGTTTTTCAAGTTCAATAGACATTAAAAAAACCGTAAAATTGAATACATTTTGATGAAGTGTACACTTTAAAATTTGATTCTTCAATAAATTATAAAACACCGGGACTCATTTTCTGGTAAATTTGTCAAAATTCGTCTGTTTTTTGTCATTATAAAGTTCTTATGTGTTTTGTTCCACTTGATCAATGACTACACCTATATCTTGATCAAAAACATATATTATATAGGGTTTACTTCTCCAAAATGTATTAAACTATACCCTAAATGTTAATGTGTGTATCCACTTTCCAAAAATGTTATTATGTGTATCAACCTTTCAAAAATGATGTTATTGTGTGTATTAAACTTTCTATTGTATGTACTAAACTTATATTTTTTTGTTTTTTTATTTAATCAAAATACGTACAATAACAATAAATTAAAAGTTCAATATACATAATAACATTTTTGGAAGGTATCAACACACATTAACGTTTGAGGTATAGTCAACACATATTTTGGAGAAGTAAACCCTATTATATAGTCTTTGGTAATTAACCTTTCAAGATTTAGGTCTTTTGATAATTATTATTGTTGTTATACAGTTTGTTCTTTATATAAATAAATAAATATATTAATTTAAAATTAAAATCGTTTTCTATGGTGTTGTTTACAGGTTGAAGAAGAAGTGGATGATCGACGGAAGGACAAAGGGTTCCTATCTGTGCTTAGAAGGGGGCATCAATGAAAAACCAGACACCACTCATTTGATTTATACTATCATCAATATTATTATTTTACACTTTGTTTCTAACTAGTGTCTTGTACATTATGCGTTAAAAGTTGTACCTTATGATGAAGGTTATTGATTTTATATTTTTATATAGTTGTACTTGAACTAGGGGTGTTTAAAAAGATCGAAAAACCAAAGAACCAAACTGACCCGTATGATCCGAAACCGAGAAAACTGATATCTGAGTAACCTGTGATTTGAAAAACCTGAAATTAAGGATACCCGTCGAGTAGCGGGTTAGGTTTGGTTCTTTATATTTACTATCCCGTATATATTTAGTTTATTAAGAAAAATGTATTTGAATTAATATTAATATTAATATTTTATAATAAAAGAAATACCATTATTCTTAAGAAAATTTCAATTTCATACCGTGTTTTCTTCATTCACCCTCACCGTCATTGATTTTGTTGTCATCTTTCTTTGAAAACCTTCATTGAGCCATTACGCTATCACATCGGCGATCAGCTATTCCAATAAAGCGTAACTTCTCACTTATCGACGATTGACTTCAATCCTCCATACTTTTAATTTCATTTTTAGTATTTCTTTAGTGTTAATTGTTTTAGTTTTTTACAAAATAACTTTACTTTCTATTTTTTTTTGTGTAAATCAAAACACATGACCAACTGCGGGTAACCGTGAACCGAACCGCAGGTACCCGCTCCTTTTTGGTTCGGTACGGCTACCCGTCCCACACGGTTCGGTTTCGGGTAGTAAAACTAGATACCCGTCTCGTACATACGCTTTTCAAATTTCTCACTACCTGTCCCGTCTCGTCCCATGAAGACCCCTAACTTGAACTTAAACAAAAGACCATGTAGAAAGACATCTAGTACGTGATACTATCAAATTCGGCCACCAAAGGCGCATTTGATGGATGCATCAAATTTTGGAGCCGATATCAAGAATTATAATGTTATTATGTACTCTTATCAAGGCCTATAGTTCCTGTAGGCGTTGTGTGACTTACAAACAAAGTAAAAGGGGGTTACGTGTAATTAGTTTGACATTCCCACTTGTGTAGATGACAACTACTGTTGTTATAAAAACCCACGCAACAACATGTAGTTCAGATCTCATTTTTCTTTCATTTTTATTTGTAAAACCTTTCTCCTGCAACTTTCTTGTTCACTTCAAATTCGTATAGTTTCCAGTTTGTACATATGAATTCTTGAGTTGCAATTAATGAATTTTGAGACTGATTTGTTCTTCTTCATAACAAATTGGTATCAGAGCTTCAAGGCTCTGCTGTCCTGAACGGTGGTGGGTACTTTCCCGGTGATCGGAGTCGCCGTTGATCGCATGGGTGTTTGTGTCTTCAAGTTTCTTTGAATCGGAAAAGCGAAATGGAAGTACTGAAACAAGAACCGAAGGGGTTCTGTTGATCGGAGTATTAAATCAAGAGCCAGTGGGGTTTCTTGATCGGAGTACTAAATCAAGAACCGGTGGGGTTCTGTTGACCGGAGAACATTGCTGTTGGCCGGAGAAGTTACAACACGTGAAAAGGGCTTCTGATTCGCTTGAACGGAGAAGAAACAGGTTTGTCAACAAGATTTATTTGTAGATCGAAGAACACTGGAAAAGACTCAGTCCGATCGATCAGGAAAGCACATGGGGCTCAGAAGGTACAAGAAGTACAAAACTAATAAAGAAATCGTTGGTTTCTTGTGGGTTTTTAATTTTAGTGACCTACTCCTTAAAATTGGTGAAGCTACAATCTGTCATAGTGGGGTCTTAGATTCAAGAACAGTGAAAAATAATTGGAAAGGAATATAGAATATAGATGGCTCCTCTCATGTTAATGATCGAAAAGTTCACGGGTAAAAATAATTTCAGTCTATGGCGAATAAAAATGCGAGCGCTGTTGAAACGAGAAGGTATTTGGCTTCCGCTAGGTGGGGTAAGTCCCGTGGACATGGAGGATACGGAATTTGGTCAACAAGACGAGAAAGCCCATTCAACGATCTTGTTGTCACTATCTGATGAGGTATTATACGAAGTTGCCGATGAAGAAAGTGCTGCGGGTTTATGGCTTAAACTCGAGTCCCTCTACATGACGAAATCCCTAACGAACAAGTTGCTATTAAAGCAATATATATTTTTCTTAAGAATGAGGAAGGCTCGGTTCTAAAGGATCATCTTGATGAACTCAACTCTATCTTGATGGATCTCAAGAATCTTGAGGTAAAGGTGGAAGATGAAGATGCCGCTCACATTCTTTTGGTTTCTTTGCCACCATCATATGAAAATTTTGTCAATTCTTTTGTAGTGAGAAGGGATACTATCACGTTAGAAGAGGTAAGATCAAGCTTACATTCTCGTGAACTAAGGCATAAAGCATCGGGTAATGTTCTTGAAAATCAACCGGTGGGGTTGAGTATGTCAAAAGGTGATAATCGGTATACAGATCGTTCGAACAAAGGAAAAGGAAAACAAAGGAAAAGTAGATCAAGATCACGAGGAAGGAAGCCAAATCCTCGTGATGTTTGTCATAGATGTGGAGAAAATGGACACTGGAAGAATGAATGTCCCAAGAATAAAAGTAACGGGTCTAATGCAAATGTAGCCAAAGAAGAGGTAAATTCCGAGTCTGATTTGGTTCTCACGGTGATCGATTGTTGTCTTGGAAGATCGGAGGTTTGGATATTAGACTTGGGTTGTTCGTTTCATATGTGCCCGAATAAAGATTGGTTTTCAACATATCAAGAAGTGGATGCCGGTAATGTTTTAATGGGGAATGATTCTCCTTGTAAGGTAGCCGGTATTGGTACAATCAAGATTCGCATGCATGATGAGATTGTAAGAACACTTACGGATGTAAGACATGTTCCGGAACATAAAAAGAATTTGATACCGTTGAGTACGTTGGATGCTAAAGGATTTAAGTACACGGGTTCGGGTGGTATTCTTAAAGTCACTAAAGGTGCTTTAGTAGTTATGAAAGGAATAAAGGAATCCACGTTGTATGTTCTAAAGGGTGAAACGGCGTTGGGTATGGCGGTGGTTTCACAATCGGAGGAGAAAGATTTAGAGATGACACAATTGTGGCATATAAGGTTAGGCCACGTTGGTGAAAAGGGAACGATATTGTTAACAATAGTGGACTTTTGGGAAGTCATAAAGTGACAAAATTAGAGTTTTGTGAACATTGTGTTTTTGGAAAACAACATCGGGTAAGTTTTTCTAAGGCGGTTTATCAAACTAAGGCAACGTTAGATTACTTGCATATGGATTGTTGGGGTCCTTCTCGAGTTTCTTCACTTGGAGGTGCTAGATATTTCTTGTCAATAATCGATGATTATTCAAGAATGTGTTGGGTTTTTATTATGAAGCATAAAAGTGAATCATTTGAGAAGTTCAAGCATTGGAAGGTTTTGATAGAAAATCAAATGGGTCAAAGAATTAAAAGGCTAAGGACCAACAATGGCTTGGAGTTTTCTTCAAAGGAATTTGAAGATTTTTTAGGGAAGGAGGCATTGCAAAGCATAGAACGGTTCGTCATACACCACAAGAAAACGGGGTGGCCGAAAGAATGAATAGAACGTTATTAGAAAGAGTGAGATGTTTTTTGTCAAATGCCGGTTTAGGTCGTTGTTTTTGGGCGGAGGCGATCAACACGACATGTTTTCTAATAAATCATTCACCGGCCACCGCTATTGATTGCAAAACACCTATTGAAGTTTGGTCGGGTAAACCCGCGGATTATTCGGGGATAAAAGTTTTTGGGTGTCCAGCATATTACCATGTGAGTGATGGTAAATTAGAGCCAAGAGCCAAGAAAGGTGTGTTCATGGGTTACGGTGATGGCGTAAAGGGTTATCAAGTTTGGTCTCCTTCCGAAAAGAAGATAGTCTTGAGTCGAGATGTAATGTTTGATGAAAAATCGATGGTTCTCCAAACGGGTCATTCGGGTGTGTCCAAGAAGGTGGAGGATATTGATAACTCTTCGGGTGATTGTGAAACTGATGAAGACAGTGATTTAGACAATTTGGGTGTCAATGATTTTGAATCTGGACCAACAGTGACACAAACTGGGTCTACAGCGACGCAATCAAGGTCTACAGTGGCACAGTCAGGGCCATAAGGGTCTACAGCGACACAAACTGGGCCAACAGTGACGCAAACAGTGCATTCGTCGCAAAATCAGAATTCTTGTGAAGGTGGAGTCGGTGATAATTCAGATTTTTCGTTAGCTCTAGATTGGTCAAGAAGACAAATTAAACCGCCTAATCGTTATTGTTTTTGAAGATATGGTAGCTTATGCGTTACAAGTAGCGGAAGACATGGATAGTGCTAGTAAACCGGCTACTTATCGTGAATCTATTATTTCAAAAGAGGCGGGTTTGTGGATGGGTGCCATGACTGAAGAAATTGAATCTTTACACAAGAACAAGACGTGGGAACTTGTAAAGTTGCCTAAAGAAAGACGTGTGGTAGGGTCTAAATGGATTTTTAAACAGAAAGTTGGATTACCGGGTTCCGAAGAGGTTAGATATAAAGCTCGTCTTGTGGGTAAAGGGTATAGCCAAAAGGAAGGAATATATTACAACGAGATTTTTTTCTCCCGTTGTAAGACATACGTCGATTTGGGTTTTGTTGTCTTTAGTTGCTCACCATGGTTTGGAGTTGGAACAACTAGACGTGAAGACGGCGTTTCTTGTGTATATCATCGGAAGTTATCGGATGGTTTGTTGATCTATTTACTAGTATATGTCGATGATATGTTACTAGCGGCAAAAGATACTTTGGAGATAAGGAAGTTAAAGGAACTTCTTAGTACTGAGTTTGAAATGAAAGACTTGGGTCCGGCTAAAAGGATTTTAGGAATAGAAATTCTAAGGGATCGCAAGAATAAGAAACTTTTCTTGTCTCAAAAGAATTATATTGAGAAGGTTATTTCGAGGTTTGGTATGTTATCAGCAAAACCGGTGAATACACCTTCGATAGCAAGTTTTAAAGTTTCTATGGAATGTTCTCCAAAGTTGCAAGAGGAGGTGGAGTACATGACTAAAGTTCCTTATTCAAATGCAGTAGGGAGTCTTATGTACGTAATGGTGTGTACAAGACCGGATATAGCATACTCGGTTAGTGTTGTGTCTCATTACTTGGCAAATCCGAGGAAAGATCATTGGGTGGCAGTTAAAAGAATATTCCGGTATTTGAAAGGCACATGGGTCTTATATATGGAGGTGTTCAAGATTGTCTAATGGCCGGGTATTCCGATTCAGATTATGTTGCGGACTTAGACATGAGGAGGTCATTAACCTGATATGTGTTTACACTTGGAAATGCAGTAGTAAGTTGGAAGGCAACTCTTTGACCGTCAGTTGCTTTATCAACAACTGAAGCCGAGTATATGGCTTTGACGGAAGCAGCCAAGGAAGCAATTTGGTTAAAAGGATTGGTTGGAGATCTTGGTATTCGGCAAGGTCAAGCGTTGGTATATTGTGATAGTATGAGTGCTATTTGTTTGGCAAATGATCAAGTGTTTCATAGTCGTACCAAGCATATTGATGTACGCTATCATTTTATTCGATCCGAGACAAGAGTAAACGTAAAGAAGATTGGAACACAAGACAACCCAACGGACGTGTTAACGAAATCTGTTCCAGAAACTAAGTTTCGACATTGCTTGGATATTCTCAACATTGATAGTTGGAGATATGAGTTGACTTAGTTTAAGTCAAGTTAGAGATTTGTGGGTTTGTTGTGACTTACAAATAAGTCAAGGGGGTTATGAGTAAAATTAGTGTGATAATAACAACTCACTGTTGTTGTTATTAATATCATTTTTCAGTTTCAGTTTTGTATATCTCTCGATTTTCAGTTCTTGTAGTTTTTCCGGTTTTTGTTCAAATTCATCTTTTGTACACATGAGTTCTTAAATAACAATTAGTGAAGTTGAGATCAATTTGTTCTTCTACATAACATAAAGGATGGCAGAAACAAAGAGCAACCTTACCTCGCCGGCCCTCAACTTACCTGGCTGGCTAAAGAAAGGAACGGCGGAAATGTGGTCCCGCAAAGCTTCAACATAATCCGGCAAAATTCCAACAAAAGGTTCCGAACTCTGTGCGGCGTTGGTGGTCGCTGCGTCACACACCTGAATCTCATGTGCAAACACAAGAAACTCAGGTGTGTGGTTGAATATTTTCAAATCAGGGACATGCCTCCTCTCATATAACCTTAATATAGATAAAATGTTCTCTCGGATTGTGTTTAATGAAGATTGTACAGTAGCTTCTCGGTTTATTCATAGTAGCACCAGTGGTGTTGCTTGGTCTTGGCTGGGTGCTGTGAATAACGAGAGGCTGGCCAACCTAGAAGAGCAGCTTCAAAATGTTATACTTGCACACAATCATATATGACTCTTGGAGATGGGAGAGTGATCGATCCAAGTGGGTTTTTTTGGTGGAATCATTGCGATTAATTAATCATTGATATATAACATTACAAACTCACCCTTTGCAGGTTTATGCTTCTGGCTGCCATCGCGAATTAACTGTTTAATTTGTACGGAGGCTGCTGCTGAATCGTATCCCCACAAGACCAAACTTGATGGTAAGAGAAATCAATATACATTCAGATGTCTGTCCACTTTGTGATGGACACTCAGATAGAACACATAAGTTCATGGATGTTGGAAATAATTGTAAAAGGAGTTTATAGTTTTAGTATTATTATTATATTTAGTAAAAACTTAGGTTTATAAGATTATATGTACAACCTCCACTTTCACCACCAACGACAACCGCCGCCGCCGCCATTGAAGTAACCGCCGACGGTTACAAAACCGCCGGCCAGTAACCGCTGTTTCACAACTCTATAAATATGTACCTTACGTTTGTAAACATAACAGAGATTCAATATATGAAGTTTATAATGAAGATTTGCAAGTTTGAATTTAGTTTATGTGTTTTTTGAAGTTTGATCCCATCAATGGAAGCTAGCTGCAGTAGGTATGGGTCTATGGTTAATCTGGAAATCCCGAAACAACTTGGTTTTTAATCGGAAAGATTGTGTGCATCTCTCGTGGTGATTGAATTGCAAGCTTTATTGTACATGGATGAAGTATAGGGGTAAGTTTAATTTGTTAAATTGGTCAATATAGTGTTGTAATCATATTTCCCTCCTTTATAGTTGCTTGTATCTAATATAATTTTGAGGCACTAGTTGGGGGTGATGGTTATGACAAAAATACTATTCTAATGTTTCCTTTTGCTGTCCAGAAAAAACTTAAGTCGATAAATTGGTTGTCTTATAAAATTTAACATCGATAAACAATTTGATTCATATATTTAATTGTCTATGTATGATTACAAAACGAATATGAGAGAGTTTTATAAACTTAGAGTGTTAAACAACCTCCATGATTAGAGGGTAGCCAAGGAAGACACATAGTGTAGTTCATGACTAAGTCACACACAACCAAAAACTCATAAGAAGTGTGAGAAATGAACAAATAAACAACAAAACATGACACAAGTATGCTTGCCTCGTTGAAAAATATTACATGAATGTATCATTTTCTCTTTATTCCATGAAATGAATGTTGGGTAATTTTGATAGTTGAATCGGGCGGGTTCGGTAACACCCGATCGAAATGTTCGTATGCATGGCTAGTTTCTTGTTTTTCATTAAGTGTTTGTTTATTTATTAAGTTTTAATTAATTGTTTACTAGGTTGAATTGGTAGTCTATGTTGGTCCGGGTATTTTGGGTGCACGTTGAAGTAGCTAGTAGGAGAGTGGGTGACCACATCTTTAGGAAGTAATGGTTCAGTTGTCATGTGATGTGTAAGGCTATATATAGCCCTCATTGTTTATTAATTCCAAAAAGTTTTTCCTCTAAAAATATATTATTATTCTTTTCCTTTTGTTCTTTTTTTAGCAAAAGCAATACACGGCAAACGATTTAAAGGGCGTGATTTCATTCAATGAAATTACTACACGGCTAATACAATTATGCCATATAAAGAGTTAGGGGACATAAGTGCAACCGGATCGAGTTGAAATGATTGTGGGGTATTATGCCACCAGTACTATCACACATAAGCAAGGTTTAAAAAGCTCGTAAATCCTTCGTAGAAAACTAAAATTCTTTAAATTCAATGTAGTGTTTATTATCACGAGTAAATTTACAAATAAAGATAAGTTTTTTGATAATATTAGGAGCTACAAGCATATTTTGAAGCGTAAAAGGATGATAAGGGTAAGAAATGTTGATGTGACCATTGTATATATGATCAGAGAAATTACATGTTATATTGTGTTATATTATTAGATACTAATTGTTGTATCCATTTAATTTTAGTAAAGTTTATTATTTCATACGACATTAGTGATAGATTAGGGTACATTCTGTAAATACGTTACGTATAAATAGTTTGTAGTTAACCCTAATTCAACGAAGCTTTCACAATTCACGTTAAGAATTGTTCTCGGTTCTCTCTACGTTCATACGCATACAACGAAGTTTATCATCCTTGTTGATTGCTTCAACTGATTGTCGATACCACATACACTTGAACCTACAAGTGGTATCAAAGCCAAAGATTTGACAAACAAGTTGGTATTCTTATTAAAGCCGGTCGATTTCATGTTCTTTTTAGTTAGTGATCGTCAAACCATAAGAACCCTAATTCCTTTGTTTTTGCATGTTAATCTGAAATTAAATCATTAGGGTTTGTTAGATTGGTGATTTGAACCCGTTAGAAATTACTTTTAGAAATTTTGGTTGTGATTTGTGTACGTGATAATTGTTTGATCGATCCATCGATCTGAGGAACTTATTATGCGCACCACTGAACCTGCACATAACAGCACCTGTACACAATTTCTTTCTCTGCGCAGCCTTTGAGCAAGTCAATTTTTTTCTACTCACTCACAGGTTGCGCAAGCTTTGAGCAAGTCTAACGAGGCAAAAAAATGATAATGTAATTGATGACATGTAAATGTGACATAGACAAATAGTAGACTCTGATTGGTAGATGAGAAAACAGTAATATTAAATTCAATTTAATTGGGAGTTTGGATGTAAATTGTGAGAGAGTTGTATGAAATATGTGAGAGAGTTGTATGAAAATTGTATATTAGTGTAATTAATTATAGGTTATTTGTAAATTATGTATAATTTATGATATATTTTGTTTAGAAAAAAATAAATATATATTTGTGATCGTCTCATTTTTATCTACGTTTTCATATAAATTTTATCGTAATATGACATTTTTTAAAAATTAGTATATTTTAATTTTTTTATCCATCAAGAGCAACAAGGAGGTAATTCTTGGACATGTTATTCGTTTTTTATATTCATTCTTCTATATAATATAGTCGATATAATCACCGATTTCTTGGTCTTTCGATAAAAAGAATTAAAAATATACTATGTTTTAAAACTTTGTCGTATTACAATAAAATTTATATGTTTGATAATCACTTAATGAGTCTTTTAAAACCGTTGGTTAGTGGCATAAAGTTATTTAAAAAACTATCATTACCACTTTAATGCTTTTTAAAATTGATTGTTAGTGTATGAGTAAATAATTATACAGAAACTATAACCATACATAATTACCGGGTAGTGAAACAACCTTCATATTAGTGGGTTTTGTAGCTACCCTTACAACTTAAAATTTTATATAAGAATTTTAATTGTCTAAGTTTTCTTATTTTTTAACTAATAACTTTGTACATAAAATTAAGATTATTATTACATAGATATTTGAATTCAATGTTATCTTGTGTTTTTAATTATATTTTAAAATAATAAATTATACTTAAGCAATTTAAGTATATATAGACATAATCTATTCTATGTTAGGATTTTAATTTTATGTGATTTAAATTTGTGTATACTTAGATTGATGTCATTATTATTTAATTTTTAATAAATTTAGTTTACAATTCCAAATATTCAAATATATAATTGGCTAATGAAAATGTTTTTTAAGCACTTGACATCATAATATCAACATAATATTATATGTGTGCCTTTACGATGTCGGGACAGAGCTCTATCATAAGAAACACATTAATTTATACTAAAAAATTTTAAATGTGTAATATAATTTTATATTTTTTTAAAAAGAGTATGTATAAAAATTATTGGGCTGTGTTCAATAAAGTCCGTTTAAAAACAGTCCTGAAATTTTAATATTCAATCATAGGTGATTCAGTATACAATCATATGTGATTTGTAAAAGCATCATATGTGA
>JAUEJL010026539.1:0-21540 GCA_032274825.1 Drosophyllum lusitanicum | reverse complement strand
GGTAAAAATATGTGCGAATGGTACTGATAGAGGTCGGCCGCTGGATGGGGCTGGGCTCGTTTACTATTGGTTGCACGTTCTAGACCTTCTGATGCATTTGTTGCAACGGAAGGGGTTTAACTGTACCAAGTAGTAAAGAGCTATCGTTAAACCTTTGCCTTGGCCCGCATTGGTTGTAGGTTCTTAAATTATGTGATTGTCTGTTTCTATTGTTGATTGTGTTGGTTGTTGTTGATTACTTTTTGTGATTGTAGCTTCCATTCACTTAGCTTTGTGCTAATTCCCCACCTTTAACTCCGTTTTTATAGGATTCCGTAAGTGCAGCTGTTTAGCTGGGGATTGTGTGTGAAGGAGAATTTGACCAACGCTCTGATATTATGTTTAAAAAAAAGTGACGAGCCATGTTTTGTACAATTTTTGTAACACAATTGATATTGTAATTTTTATACAATGTATAGTATTTGTGGGTGTTTAATATTATTATATATAATGCTTTCGGAGCGTTTTAAAAAAATGGCTTGAGATTTTTGGTGTTACATTGTATTTTTATGTTTACTTTTGAAAATGCAAATATTTTTTTGATGCAAAAATGCAACTGTTGCTTGAGTTCCTTTGTATATAAATTGTATTCCATTTTCTATTTATCAATAGTAATTGTGTTTCTTGTCTGCATTTTGAGTTACGTAGTTCTGCATTTTGTTAATTCTAGTTGGTATTTTGTTATGCATTTTGGTTATCATATTAATTTGGGTTGTATTTTGGTTATCATCTTCATGTGAGTTGCATTTTTGGTATCAACTTCATGTGGGTTGCACCTTGGTTATGTATCATTTTCATTTGGATTGCATTTTGGTTATCATCTTCATCTGAGTTGCATTTTGGTCATCATTTTCATCTGGATTGCATTTTTGGTTATCATCTTCATCCGGGTTACATTTTAGTCATCATTTTCATCTGAGTTACATTTTGATTATCATCTTCATCAGAGTTGCATTTTGGTTATCAGCTTTATTTGGGTTGCATTTTGGTTATCAGCTTCATCTGGGTTGCATTTTGGTTATCATCTTCATCCACAATTGCATGTTCAGATTTGAGACTTGTATTTTCATAATTGCATTTTCAAAATAAAAATTTTAGAAATATGAGAAGAGTGGTCTTGATTTAAAGATGATTAAAAAACTAGTCGATTGGTATAATTTTTTTGCTTAAATTCCCAGAACTTAATTAGTTATGGTAAATTAAAAATCTAAGGGGTAATGTTTTTTTAAGTATTCAAGAGCTTTGTGATGGTGGTGGATGGGGCGCGAGTTACTAATCTTAATTTTTCATTCCTTTTTTTACCCTTTTAAATAATTTGCTGAGATTTGGTCTTTAGGTTCTATTAAGGGTGGTTCTATATAGAACCTAACCCTATACACACACATATAATGTATGTTTTTATATAAGGTAAGGATCCACATAGCCCCACCCTTAAACATATAACTCAAAGGCCAATTCTCGATCACTCATTTAAAAGGGCAAAATAGAAATTGCAAGTATTAATCTAAACCCACACGCCTCCTATAAGACTTCTTCAAAATTTCCTTTTTTATTTTTTATTTATCCCTTAAATCTTTAAATAGCCATAATTATTTCAATTTTAAAAATTTGAGCAAAAAAATTATACCAATCTACTTATTTTTAATCATCTTTCAAACAAAACCACTCTTCCCATATTTCTGGAAATTTTATTTCTAAAATGCTAACCATATGAAAATGATACCAAAATGTTATCATTTTAATTCATGTGAATTTATATCATTTTTTGCTGTAAACTTGTGTATCTATATCATTTTCGACAAAAAACATGTGTATTTATATCATTTTTGGGTTAAAAACATGTAAATTTTTATCATTTATGGTTGTAACCATGTGTATTTATATTATTTTCGGCTAGAAGGAGTGTATTTATATCATTTTCATTTAGAAACATGTGTTTTTATATCATTTTCGGTTAAAACATGTATATTTATATCATTTTTCGACTGAAAATGAGTCTATTTTTATCATTTTCATGTGGATAATGTTATCATTTTAAATGTTATATATTGTATCATTTTCATCTGAAAAATGATATCATTTTCAACTGGAATTATTATCATTTTCGGCTGGAAAGTTATCATTTTCGGTGGTGGCTGGAAAATGTTATCATTTTCAACTGGAATTGTTATCATTTTCGGCTGGAAAATTATCATTTTCCGTGGCTAGAAGTTATCATTTCGGTGGCTGGAAGATCATTTTCGGCTAAAAGTTATCATTTTCGAGGCTGGAAGTGAAAAAGAAAGGAAGAGGCGAGATTTATGGGGTGGAGGATTACCATAATGCCATTCCTTCTATAATTAAATCTTATAATTGTTTACTTAATTGCAATAATGTCATTATTAGATCTTGACTCTTGATTTAAAAAATCTAATGGTTCAGATTTGACCTTTAGGATCTATGTTTAAACATATGACCTATATTGATCTTATTTCTATACACACACAATAAAGATCCACATATAAAATAAATTTTTTAAATGATTAATATAACTGTATAGTGAATTGTAATTAAAAGTATATTTAAAACATGAGTTATGTGCACCGAAATGTAATGAAATATGTCTATTTTAATATTCTATGTAACAAACTAAATTTTGTTGATATTAATACAATAAACTACCTGAAAATTACACATGGTTACACAGGTCATCTTTGATTTTTTATTACTATTATTATTTATTAATTAACCTTTGAATATGATTAAGATTGAACATTTGGAAATGATGAAAATCATGAACATTCATCGATCATAAAGATGATGACCTAACATTCAACTCATGAGACCTAACGCATACAGATTTGAACACATAACTCACAACATACATTTATGAACTTTATGAACACATTGCATCAAAATTACAAACAAAATACAAATCGGAGCTTCAAAACTATGAACAACATATTAATCTTGAACAAAAACTAACAAATCTGGGACCTTCATGAACAAAATCAGAGCTTCAAAAACATACCTTGTTCGCTTCCATCTTGGTCCAGTAGTTTCAAGAACAAATCGGACCTTCAATAAACAAAAATGAAGTCAAATTTGCTTCAAGAAATCAATCGTATAAAACAAAAAAAAAACCGAAATCAGATCTAGAAACGAATCTTCAACTTCAAGAAACTTGAAGTCAACAAGAACTCGAAGTCAAATCTCAAACTTGAAATCAGATCTACAAAATATGATTCCATTTAAGGAAAATGATGATGAAACCTTGAATTACAGATGAAAATCCCCATTCAAAACCCTTGAACTCGTCAATAAACTCGATTTAGGAAGTTGTTTTTCGATTATTGCAATGATGAATCTGATGTGGAAAGTCGGTGAATAGCTATTGTGCCTTTCTCTGGCGAGGTTAGGTAGTGGTGGTGGTGCTACGCTAAAAGAGAGAGAGAGGTTGGGTGTGGTGGTGGTAGCCCAAGAGAGAGAGACAGAAGGGGGAGGGGGGAGGTTGGGTGTGGTGGTGGTAAGCTAAGAGAGAAGAGGGAATTAAGAGGTACTCAACCCATTGAGTTAGATATGTGAAGATTATGGATTTCACATCTTTTGGGTTGTAGTATTTGATCTTTATCATATTCAAGTCTTTGGTTAAGATGACGATTGTTAATTTTCACTTAATTTAATAATAATAATAATAATAATAATAATAAATTATAAGAAAATAAGAAAAAATAGAATAAAATAAGAAAACAAATCAAAGGTGACCTCCTAACTGTGGTTACAGGTCACATTACATAAAATATAATTTTTAAGTAGTTTATTGTATTAATATCAACAAATTATAATTTGTTACATAGAATATTAAATTTGGGATTTTTTAATTACATGTCGGTGTACATAATCCAAAAAACATAAATATATATATATATATATATATATATATATATACACACATAAATAATAAAATAATAAAAAATATAATAAACCAACCAAGCCCCAACTCAAGCATGTGAATTGTAAAAATCATCGCGAGTTGAGCCTGAGCTTCAAACACAAGCTCGAAACGAGCTTGAGCTCGAGCTCTCTTAAGTTAAACAAGCCTAGCTTGAGTTTAATCAAGCTCAGGCTCAGCTCAACATTAACTCGGTCGAAATTTGAATTTTGTCCCACTTTATCCATTTAGCAGCTTGACAAGCCGTAAAGTAAAGCAACATGAACGTTATTCGTAGCCTATAAATAGAGGGTTTCACTAATATATTTGGTGTCAATCAATTCCTTCCTTAACACAACTTTGAAATTATGAAAGATATCTAGTAAGTTCATTGTAGTAAACTAGTAATCAAGGAAGGAAAACTTTAAGTCCCAAAAGAAAGCCTTCTTTACAAGCGAGCTCTAACATATTTGATTTCTTGTACCATGTTTATGTTTTGAAGATTGTTGTTCTTTTACGAGGATAGAGTTAGCGGATGCATTCATTAACAAAATAAGGCAATAAAGATTTAAGCTAAAAGTAAAAAAAACCGATCCATCCTCACTAAAACCTAATCAAGTGCTTTGTGACAAGCAGGCTAATCAGTTTATGAAAAGATTATAATATTTTCAAATTTAAAATTTTAAGAGGTTGGTGATTGGGCCAATGGAACATTTTCTTCCAACCAAACCCAAGAAAGTAGTTTTGATTATTAAATTTCTAATGGCTGGATGGCTAGATCATTAACAGATGATCCAAAAGAAGTTACATAGAGAGAGGACTTGAAGCATAACCCTTCTTCTCGTGTTGTCTTTTGGTGTTGTTTTAAGGTTGTCTTTTTGTGTTGGTTTTTTTAGTATTATGATTGACGAGGTATTTAATATACTGGTTTTCTAGGTTTGGTGTTTGCGCACACCTTTTTTTTTAAAATGTTTTTAGCTCCTTCTAGTTTTATCAAGGAATAAACAAAAATGATATATCCTCCTAATATTTCTTTCTACTTCATCCTTAGCCCTCGCCATGTCTACTATCACTAACCTCCACATCATCACCAATCACTAACCTCCACATCATCAAAAAAAAAAAACTTTCCCCTCTGTTTAGGTTGTCATTTGTATGACGAGCAACACCACAGCGAGCCCTTCGTAGTTGTGACGAGCAAATGATGGGCAACCTTAATGCTCATCATCCAAGGATGACAAGTCCACTAAGAGTAGCCTTATTAGTTTTTTTTTTATTTGTTAACTTTATGATTTATTTCTTATTAACCATAATGATTCAACTTATTAAATTAAAGTTTTCTGTGTTAATTGGTCATGTCATCTCGTAGTTGTTCAACCCATCATGCGAGTGGCTAGTCGACTTATCCTCGGATGATTTGTACATCATGTATATTTTGCTAAATTTACACTTCATAAATATCTTTTCCATCTTTATATGTGAAGACAATAATACAAATTATAAGTTTTATCATATTGAGTAATGCAGTTTTTTTGTAACCACAAACTTACACACCCTTTAATTTTACTCTTAAGTTTATATTTTGTTCACTACAAGATGTGAATTTGAAATCTTGAGGATCACCTTAAACATAATATAGCGCTGATCTAAAGACCTTAGATAGATTGAGTAAAGTAGTTAAGTAATGCTGCAAGATAAAAAGACATGGTATACAACTTTAAAAAAAGACATGGTATACAAATCATCTTCTCTTTAAAAAGACTATTAATTTGATGAAACTATCTTTATTATATATTAAAAGAACAGTCTTATGACATTATTAAACTATTTTTAAAATATTTTTTTACTAATTAAAATGCTCTGTTTCAAAATGGCTTCAATTATTCTTAGAATATTTTCCATTAATCATCTTTATTTATTTTCTAAAATGGCTAACAACTATCAGCGCAAAATAGTAATATATTATCTATTTTATATTTTATTATCGTGTTTCTTTAAACCTAATTAAAAACGTTTGTCATTTATTCATATCTACTATATAATAAACAATATTGGTAGAGAATACAAACAATGTTCGTGACGTTCATTATTGCGATAGATTTTATATGATTTATGATAGGTTCCTCTTTCGAGTAGAGGTTGACTCCCAATAAGAAAAGAAGAAAGAAGGAGGAGAGAAAGGAGAACAGAGACTTTTCATTCCATGATCAGCAAAGAGTACAAGCTATTCTATTTATAGGACTGTAAAAGAGAAAAGGAAAAGGAAATTAATAATTAATAATTAAGCAATCTGTTACCCACGCATACTCTCATGCCTAACAGACTAAGTGAGGTAATCTGCCAGGTGGGCTGGTGGCATGGTGTTCCTTCTTCCGTGATGAATAGGTGTGACTGTATCAATTTATAATTGTTTACTATATATGTTAGTACTGTTTAATACGAGAAACACTTAAAATTTATTTTAGTTATCGCGTGTTTATACACAGGATATTAAACTAGTTTATCATTAATAAAATAAACATAATCTACTATTACAGAAGATCAGTTAATATAAAAATGCTTATGAATTAATATAGAAATCGTTAGTGTTAAAAATAAGTCTAAATTAATAAAAAATGGTCTATTTTTTATGATGACTAAATTTAGAAAAAGAACATTATCTTTTAAGCAAAAATAACGAAATGATAAATCTTTGAAATCAAATATCAAATATTGTTTTAAAGAAAAATTCTATTTCTTTTTACTATTTCTCGTATATCTTCCTACTCAATCAAAGATAACATATAAAATTTATTAATTTTTATTTCTATATTTTTTCTATTAATTTTGACACTTATTTTACTTATATGATAATTAAGATTACAATATGCATATTATCTCCCTTGTCATAAAAGCACTTCGGTCTTTATCGCTGCCCTTTGCCCCAATCATGTTAAATTATTTTTTTTTCACGATAAATCAACGCATGCCTTCCTTTTTTTTTTTCTCGTTTTCGGACTACTTTTCCTTCCAATACTTTTCTTGGAGTTGAAATTTTAGTATATAGAAACAAAATATAATCTATAGCCATATAAAATAAATAATAAAAATGGCTCCCTTTTAGGACTTTCCGATCGCGTAAATTAAGGTTATTAAGACGTACCGAAACCTATTTCTTTTTTTAATTAACCGGGGTATCCGACTCGTATTATGAGCCGACTAATTCCAACTTAACCATCTGCTTTGTGAATACTTGGAGTCATCGTGGGTAAACCTCTATCGCGACAAAGCGGGAATTAGTTGTTTCTTGAGTTCGAACTTAATTGGGACCCCTTAGAGTTTTCATCCATGAAGACCAACTCTTACAACTAGGCCACCACCCTTGTGGTTATCCTATTACTTTTGTTAATCACAATATTGAAATCGAAAGATTGTACCAGAAGATACTACTAAAATAGTCAACTGTTCTATTTTTGTTTATATATGTTGTAATTTTAATTCAAATCATATTTTTTAATAAGTTAATATACAAATTAAAGTTTAAACACCACCACAAAACACAATACAATTTAAGGAGATTTATTAGGTTATTATGAATTTAGAATTGTGAATACAAAAAATTATGAATATATAGCCCTTTACTTTTATCTTATAGGAGAGTTAATTTGAGAACCAATTTTATTGCGAGAACCGTGAGAACCAATCTTAGCCGTTTATTTTGAATAATGGAATTTATGGATGAAGAGTGTGGGGGATTGGGTGTGGCAAGGTGCATGTAAAGAATTCATAGGTGGGCAATCCAATTGAAGAAGGGCGAATTTGACGACTAAGATTGATTCCCGCGGTTATCGCAATAAAAACGGTTCTCAAATGAACTTTTCACTTATCTTATATTAGTTTATTTTTAAATTTTATTCCCTAACTTGAGATAAGTAGGATCACATTCAATTTTAGGATCTTATAGTCAAGATTAATATACTATGTAAGATCCTATATCGACAAAGAGATCTTATCGAGAATCAATAGTTTTAGTAAAATGAATGTAAAATTTTGAAATCCAGATCTTCAGAAGACATGTTTCAGAAAATACAACAGTTGTTGGTTCTCTAATTCACAGATCGTAAGCCTAATTGCAGGTTAATTGGATAATTAGCCCTTTTAACTTTTTTTAGTCTTCTCCTAGCTTGGAGGCTTGTGGCTTTGTATCATCTGCTATAACATAGAACTTTAAAACGAAAATTATAGATTTATGTAAAAAATTAGTAATATATATTGCAAAATTATTATAAATATATAAAAACATTAAAACAATAGTAATAAATCTTTAACAATTTATCATAACTAATAACATTAGAAGTTGAAACATCTTTAAAGAATATATAAAAATATTCTAGTACTATTTCAAAACATATTGAACCGTTATGATCATTTTCTATATATATACCAAGTTCAAACAGTCAATTTTATAAACTTTTTTGACTTATAACAACAACAATGCTTGTTTTATTCTAATAGCTATTTATAAAACTGATTAAACAATTTGATTTTTAATTATGTTATTTTTATAGATTTTAAATTATATGACAAGTAAAACACATTATCGATCATTTATTTTATACTAAAACAAATTGAGTTAATCATCATTTATTTATAATCTTAATTAATAATTCAAAATTTTCTTTCATCGGTGAATTGTGATTGATAGACAGCTCGAGAATACATTTATTTATTTCCTAATTAAGACACGACAATTGCCGAGTCAAGGAGGATTAGTTGGTTGATTGTCTCTCTCAGCTACATTTCTATAATTTATATATATAGGGAAAAGTTCAAACGAGAACTGCGAGAATCAATATTAGTCGTCCAATTCCTCCTCTTTCGATTGGATTACTCACTCATGAATTCCTTACATACACTTTGCCACACTCAATCCCCCCACGCTCTTCATCCATGAATTCCACTTACCACTTGAATGACTAAGATTGGTTCTCGCAGGTCTCGTACGAAAAACAGTTCACGTTTGAACCCTCCCTATATATATGTATATATATAATGGATCAATAAATGTCATATGCTTAAACATAGAACCCAAATGCCAAATCTAGACCATTAGATTTTTTAAATCAATGGTCATTTTCTAATAATGGCTTTTTGTAATTAAGTAAACATTATGAGAATTCTCCACCCCATGAATTTCGCCCCTTCATTTCTTTTTAACTTCCATCTTGAAAATGATAATTTTAGCAGAAAATGATCTTTAGCTACCGAAAATGATAACTTCCAGCAACCCAAAAATGATAATTTTTCAGCCGAAAATGATAAGAATTCTAATTGAAAATGATAACATTTTCCAGCCACCAAAAATGATAATTTTCCAGCCGAAAATGATAAGAATTCTAATTGAAAATGATAACATTTTTCAGCCAACGAAAATGATAACATTTTTCAGCCAACGAAAATGATAACTTCTAGCCACAAGTTGAAAATGATAACATTTTCAGCCGAAAGTGATAAGATTTCACATTATTCAAAATAATAACATTTTGGTATTTTTTAATATAGTTTGCATTTTCGAAATAAATTTTTCAAAAATATGGGAAGAGTGGTCTTGTTTGAAAGAGGATTAAAAAATGAGGTGATTGGTATAATTTTTTTGCTCAAATTCTCAAAATTGAAATAGTTATGGTCATTTAAAGATTTAAGAGGTAAATAAAAAATTAAAAGAGAAAACTTTTGGGAAGCCTTGAGGAGAGGTGTACGCTTGAGATTTTTTTTTGCAATTCTTATTTTGCCCTTTTAAATAAGTGACTGATCTTTGAGTTCTATGTTTAACGGTAGGACTATGTGGATCCTTACTATATATATATATATACACACATACTATAAATCTCTTTTGTCATAATTTAATATGAAAAATCAAGTATTATTGTTTTTATAATAAGAGATGGAAAGAATTTAGTAGGAAAACTGGTACAGGTTAAAAAGTCTCATTTTCAATCGCATTCTCGGGGGGAGAAAACCAACAACTTGTGATATATGGAAATTGAGTAAAATTGGAGTCAAAATTGAATAATAGTCAACAGTAAGAAAAGTCAAATCTAGCAGCTAATGTTTCTTCCAGTCTTCCTTCTTTCACCATGGAAATTTCAAAACAAAATGCGTTTTAAATGGAATTCCCGAATCTGTGCTTAGGGATAGGAAAATTAAAAACATAAGTAAAGAAAGAAAAAAAAAGCTTATATAGTTAAATAGGCAGGTGGAGTGATGTATCAACCCGTAAAACTGTTTCCTAACCCGAACACTATTTATTTATTATCAGATAACGTACGTCAGTCAATCCAAAAATGGTCTAAACCAGTTTAGAGTCTATCCGAACATATTCATTTGCTTATCATGTCTGTTTCATTTTTTTGTCAAGACAAAAATTACAAGCCATAAGACTAACGATAGGAAACCAAATAAAGTTACCAAGACAAGTTACAACGAATTAAATTGATAGAATCATATCCATTATATTTGGGGTATTAAAGAACATAGAATATTGAAGAAATTATGATTGTAGGTGTTCTAATTTAAGTGACTTTGAGTTAAAGGAATTGAGAGGAACATTAAGTAGTGGTTTAAATTGTAGTTCTTAAATTGAAATATTTATATAATAAAAAATAATAATAGATTGTGTACGAATGTTTGGAATTGATTATAATAAAAGTAAATAAATAATAACAATGCTATTAATCTAATATAATATATTAACACACATTTGGTTGATTGGGTTTTTATTTACATTTTGAATTTTGAGAGAATCATATACATCTACCAATTTTTTTATTAACATTTTGAATTTTATAAGGATCATGTACATCTACCAATTTTACTAAGATAATTGAATTTTAAATATTTGATTGATTTGTGGAATTTCAATTCCTTATTTTTAGTGAGAAAAAATCTAATTTGGATTAAAACCCATGAATTAGTGCTTCTTCTTGAGAATCTAGGAGTAGGGCTGGCTGGGCTACAATCATGTAAATAAGTCGAGTCAAGTACCAGATTAACAGGGTTAATTTAATAAGGTTCGAGCTCAACTCAACTACTTTATGGCTAACTTTGAGTTTAACTTGAGAAGATTTAATTACCACTTAAACTTCTACTTGAAAAAGTCAATTATTAATATAAAAAGAATTTTATATATATATATATATACACTAGCATAGTACCCGCGCAATGCTGTGACGGTAAATAGTTTATGTTTTGCAACATATTACTTTCAAGAATGTAATGATATGTTATTCGCGCGATTTAATGTCAAGGAAAAGTTTTTTCGGCAACATATCTGTTTTTTTTTCCAGTTTTTCTTGTATTTGCGTCAACTTTTTTATTAATTTTAAAAATAAATTCTAAAAGACATTAAAATAAGAAAAAAATTTATATTTATGAAATAAGGAGAGAGAAGTTAATAAGATTCTAGAAATTATGTTGATGTGTGTAGATAATTGTGTTTGTGTGAGATAGTGTGTTAGTGTGGAAGAATATATTTTAAACGAACAAAAAATTAAAGTAAATTAGGAGAGATTGAAATGGTTAAGATTAAGTGGATATGATTAATTTAGATAGAATGAAAGGTCACGATTTTATCTTAATTGAATTTTAAGAACTCTTAAAAGTAAAGAGAAGAGAGAATGTTAAATGATTTATATAGTTGTGTGTGTGTGTCTATATATAAGAAATAAAAGACTAACTTCAAAAAAATCTATTAGATAACCATATCCATTAAATTTAGATAAAAATTTTAATTATCAAATCTTAACCATCTATTTGATAAAATTTAAAATCCAATTTTGACATTTCTTGATCAAAATTGGATTATATTTCGACTTTAATTTAAATCAAAGTTCATAAAGATAATTTTATATATGTCTTCTTAAACGCCAAAATGTTGTATATTTACCCACTTTAATTTACAAATATCATAGTTACCCTTTATAATATTTCAAAATATTATATTTAACCAAATTCTTAGTTTTATCATTCTAAAATATTTTATAATTGTTTTAATTATTATTAATTATAACTAATAAACGTTTAACCTTACTGCCCCTAAATGTAATAATGATAATCGATGACTTGTACAATAAATACAATCACGTCTATTCATATTATGATACCCCCTTGCGTCGATGTTTCCACTGTGATCTAAGTGTTGACGCTTTGTCTTCATTATTTAAAATTCTCATTTCATTCACGAGTTATAATTATATAATATATTTTTAATAATGTTTCATATTTATTATTTTTTAAATAACGCGTGTATCACACGGACATTTAATCTAGTATATATATGAAAGAAAATCAATTAGAAAGAGAGCCCGGTTGCATATTTTAATGAAGCCGTAATTGCATTTGAACAAAAACGATAAACAAACACTAATCAAATCTAAAGAAAATATATGAACAAGAATCTAAACAAACCATCCATTACAGACACAGAAATACCATATTAGGCATGGTAGAAATTAGAAACAAAAATTCTTGACTTATTGATTACATAAAAATCAGACACAGAAAACCCTTGAACGGAACAAACCCTTGATTGCATAGATCATAAATAAGAACCTAAGTCTTGGTTTGTGTTTAGCTTGTTGTGGTGATAGGGTAACGATCATGGCGTTGGTGATGAAGGTGTCAATCATGGCAGTACGTGGTGATTAGAATATGCTTGTGCCATATTAATTTTTTGAATGTTACATCCTTTTTTCGGGTTTTTTAGCAAAAGAAAGAAAATGATTTGGAAGGAAAACTAGAAAAGTCGTGTTCTCGAGTTTCATTTAACAAAGGAAAGGGGGAGATTTGGAAGGGAAATGATTCTCTTTCCTTTCCTTTCTTTTCCTCTTCTTAATCTCGAGAATAGGCCGTAGCGTCTCTGTTTTTAAATCAAACATAACATTAAAAGAACATTCTTTTACAGCCCCATGTAGACATTTATAAAATAAGTTATGTACATCAACATGTAAATTACTTTTATTTTAAAGGAATATACTATATGCTTCTAGCAGTAACTATATTATATGTTTTTAAAACACTGTCTATGTGTGTAGAAACACATATCACGGATGCTTATAGCTGCATACATCATTTTCTCTTATTTTATCATTATATGTAAATATAAATTTTTACAAATAAGTATTTGTTTATTATGTACGTATCCACTTAAACAATGTTTTGTACAAGATATATAGTATAGAAGTAAAAATTGTTAAATAAAAAAAGTACTTCTTTGTTAAAAACGAAATTGAAGATATGTTATTCCAAAAAATTTACTTCAATGTATGGCGATTGGCGAACTATAATTAGTTAATTACAACTCAAGTAAAGACCATGTGAACAAATTCCCATTTGGTTTAAAAAAAAAAAGAAAACATTTTCCAGTTCTCACGCCTATAAAACCTTCGATCTTCAACGCCTTTCACCATTTTAACAATTGAATTTCCACTCAACACCTAACCTAATCCCATCCCCCAATTATCTCTACGATTTCGGAGCCATGTTTAGAGCCATGAGCACGAGGAAAGGTCATCGTGGATATGAGCAGTTAACCGGTGATTCCACCCTCGACTCTCAATCATCATCCGAAGCTAAGATGCTCAGATCCACGACGTTGCCTGCCAATTTCTTCGGCGATTTCCCGGCGAAGTTTGTGTTGGAACCGAAAATTCCGGCAAAAGCAGAGTTCATCGATAAGCAAGTAAAAAAGGTGAGCAAAGTCCATCCGCTTTTCAGCTTATTCGAGCGGAAGAACAGGAAGAAGAAAGCCACGGCAAAACCAGAGTTCTCGAGGTACATGCAGTATCTCAGGGAAGGAGGTATTTGGGACGCTAATTCAACTAAACCTGTGATCTATTGACTTATTTAAATCAAGCAATAAACTCCTCGTCTAATCGGGAGCTCGATTAGATGTTTAATTTGTAGATTCTTACTATCAAATATTGTTATACACCTTCTACATATACGGATTTGATTTTAAACATCTACCATTGAATATATACTTATTGGATATCTGTGTACAATATTATGTAGTCTTGTACATCGATCAAATCTGCCTTTATACCTCGTAAATATGTTATAAACACATCTTATACAGTTCTGGATCATACTTATCTTTTCATGGGTCTCTCCAGTTAATTTATGATAAAGAAAAATAATGCAATTGTTACAGTACGATTATAAGGGAAACGGTCAATGCAGCTAATACTACTTAGGTGTTGTTTGTTTTCGAATACATTAATATCTTATGTTTTATTTCATATCTTAAGAAGAATATGTGGTTTAGAAGGTATTAAGTTTGAAAAGGTGTGTGAAAAAAAGATGTGATTTTTAGCATCTTAGAATGAGCAAAAATAAGACAAAATAAGGTTTTATGTTTGCGAAAAAACAACCAAAGCCTAATTGTTGTACTCACAATCTAGTATTTAAACGTTTTTGACTGTCTAATGACTAAATTGTTTGTGAGGATAACAGCATCTAAATTATAGATTATAAAAAATGCAAACTTAATATGCAGTTAAAGAAAATGCGCTAAAATGGAATATGTTTGAATTTAATTTAATTCATTATTGGTATAAGTTGCTTTCATCCTTAAGGACAATCAATATTTGAATGTACAACATGCCGACATCGAGACTTCATTTTAATTGAATTAGTCACACACAATTGTTAACCATGTAAAAAAAAGTCCCTTTTAAATAACTTGTAAATCTAAATGAGAAAGTTGAATGTCAAACCGCTATTTTTTTTAAAGAAATATAAAAAAGATGTTTTTTGTTTTTTTTATAATGATCAATATATTATGTTTTTCTTCTTGAGAGCGATTTTTAACTTAATATCTTTTAAGTTTTAAAGTATTAAATTAAAAAATTAAGGATTATTCCCGTAATAAGAGGGTATGCCAAGTTGACCAGGTTATAATTGATCATCACATAACTCAGCAGGAGTACTCATCACATAACTCTCCCTCGTCTTGTTTCTTTTATTCTTTTGTTCAGGAAACCTTTTAATCTTTCACTCTTATTTTATTAATTTTTTAATACAAATAATTAATTTTAATAACATGTAATTAGTTAATAAAATAAAGCAAATATCCAAATTTTCATTAAATGTAAAGTAATTAAATTTTAAAGTTACTGCTCGAAGTCCGAATTCCGTTAGATGATTATACGTCGTCATTAGTGTTTCCAGATATTTGTCCTTTCATGTTTCATGTTTTAAAGTGAGGGAAAAGAAGGAGAAGGAGAAGGGAGGGGAAGGAGGGTCAATTTTATCATTTTTATCTTTTAAAATATTCCTCCCACTTTTGGGATGATTGGGAGGGGGAGTTTTTCCATCCTTCCCTTCCATTTCCTCCCCTTCCCTTTTCTTCGTTTAAAAACTCAAGAATATGCCGTAAGTGTTGTTTATTAGTAGCATTAGATTTGTAAAAATGCGCAACCAATTGATGGAATTTTTCCTCTTTTGATTGCGCTAATGATGACTGTGGCATTTGTTGATCTTGTTGGGTATCTTCAATTACTAGTGTTTCCTCGTTTGGCGTTTAATTTGTTAGAAATTATTAAAGGGCCGGGATGATATATAGAACCCATGGTAGTGAAATTGTGGGGGTGAGGCTGATATGACGTTGCTGAAGTACGTATCAAGACGAAAAGGATTTTGGGCTGATGGTATATTTGAACAAGTCGGTCGTGGTTTACAAGCCGGATGTAGGAGTGGTAAAATTTCTAGGAGAGTTTGTATTCATATATAGACAATAAAAAAGTTTGGTGTAAAAAGATGTAAATCAAAGAGGGGACCCGTATACAGAGAGAATAATAAGTTTGGTGTGTAAAAATTGAGGTTTAATAGGTATTTATAAGAGTTGGAAAGGAATAAAAATGAAAATAAAAATTCAATTTTTAACACAACAAAGGGGAGAGAGACTCTTGGGTGGGACAGAGGTTTATACACCGTATGGGCTTAGAGGTTTATTATTAAAATCAAAGTTATTAGAATGGAATAAGATAGCACAAGCAAGTTTGTTTTTTTGTTTTTTTTTTTTTGAAAAGCGATAACAGAAGCAGGGGAATTATAACCGAAGATCTTGGCCAACATTGTTGTTCAAAAGTTAGTAACGTATTTAAGGTTGTTTACTTTTCTACGTACTATTAGAGAAATTTGGTATTTGCTTTTCTACAGATCTATTTTTCTATCTAATTAGAGTGGAGTGGAGCAAGTGACGGGGTGTCGTAAGCTCAAATATTGCGTGGACTCCATTTCATTACTGAGTTGATAGAAATTGCAAAGGGTGCCCACCATTTTTTTTACTGTGCTACATGGTGGGAAAAAGCAACAAGAAGTGGCGGCAAGTGTCTTTTTCTTTCTTTTTTTTAAATCTTTTATTGGTTACTTTAGTGTATCCCGAAACATTGTGTGTGTGGGAAGGAGTGGTCATACACTATGAGCCTGGGTGGTTCGTTGAGTAGTAGGGAAAAAAGGATATTATGACAATATAGTGGGTGTGAGGGTTGCATCCTCCTTTTGTACAAGGAGTGGTCATACATTACAATATTCATCACACCATCACGTCAACTTTTTTCTTTTACCACTTAGTGTCTGTTTGGTTAGACGGAAAAGAATGACAAATGAATTAAATAAACAAAAGAATAGAATGAGAGAAGTAATGGAATGAGTCATTACCGTTCATCAACATGTGTGATTGCTTTGTCGAAATGAAATAAATCATTACTATAATATTTGATAGACAGAAATAGACATAGTAATAGAATAAAATAAATTTTAATAAAAAATTTAAGGAAAAAATATTAGATTGTATCAATTCATTTGATTCCCTAAAGGAATGAGGAAAAAAACACTTATCCTCCAAGGAATGAAAAGCTTTAAAACATAAGGAATCACATTCCGTACGTAATGGCTCATTTCATGACCTACATAACTAACAAACATATTCTGACAATGGAATGAAATAGTGGTTTCCTTTCCATTACTCATTCCATCAAAACAAACACAACATTAACCTGATAGTGATCACTTTCCACCACAACAAACTATAGATCACATATTACTCAACTAACCAATCAAAACTTAACAAAAAAAAGTAAAAGGCCAAAGGGGCCCACCTCCCCTCACCACACACAGTCACATCTTCATGGAGTGGTATCACACCCCAACCTCCAAGTATTCACCCTACTAATACCGACGACACCCTCCACTCATTTCACTCTTACAATGACCAAGTTGAGTTTTTTTATTTTTAATTAGGGTAATCTACTCCAAAATGTATCAAACTTTACCCAAAAAGTTATTGTGTGTATCCACCTTCTAACTTGTTTTTTAATATATCAAACTTGTTAAAAGAGTGTTATTCTATGTATTGCAACCTATTATTGTAGGGTTTTAGGGTTCAGATGAGTGGATTTGCAAATTGCATGTTCCAGATCTTGATCTTAAAATTGATTTACAGATGAGGGTGGGTCGATTGCTTCATATCTCGATCTTGGGTTTCAAATCTGGTGGGTCGATTTGGAGATTGCAGGTACGTTTCTCTTAAGGTTTCATTGATCAGATGTTTTTTGGGTGTCGTCAAGTTCATCCCCACCATATTCTTGAGTTCATAATTGTAGATCCATCGATTTACAAATGAAATTGATTTCAGATGTATGAACACAACGATGAACTTGTATGAACTTTTTCAAACCTGAATATCGAGGATGTATGTTCATACGAACAGATTTGGGTTTCTTCATTTACGGTTCATCGATTGTCATTACTTGTGGGTTTGTATGTTTGGGTTTTTGCAATTAGCCCAAAACCGTATATGCATTTTTGTTTTCTGATTTTGATTTGGGATGTTTGGGTTTTTAAAATCGCAATCACCTCCTTTTGCAAGAAGAACACGAGTTCAAGAACCTATGAGCAAATCGATTCAGACATGTATAAACCCAGATTTGAGATTTGTTGTTGTTCTTGGTCTTTAAATGTTTCAAGGCTTGATGATGATATTCATGAAAAAGATGATGATAATGACAATAGTCATAATTTAGTATTAAAATAAATCAAAAGTAAAAACTTTACCTGCAACCTGCTAAAGAGGTTGATTAATACAAACAATAACACTTTTTAAGAAGTTGGATACATTAAAAAATAATTTTAAAAGTTGGATACTCAAAATAACATTTTAGGTATAGTTTAATACATTTTAGATTAGATTACCCTTTTAATTATTGGCCCTTCTAGCCTTAGTAATAATATCTTGCTTTGTTTTTCAAAGGAAATGCCGTCCCATATCACCCTTTTAAGGCCTTAATTTTGTATTCTTTCAAATCTGGAAACGTGAACATCTAAAATCGTGTATTCTACCATAATAACATAATATTATTATTATTATATATAGAGAGAGGTAGGTTAATGCAAAAAGCACTTTATTTGCGAAAAGTTCGAGAAGCTTTTATGATCGTCAGATGATTAAATTAATGGCTAGGATGACCAATGGCATTTATGTAATTAAATTGGATTATTAGGAAATTCAAATAAAATAAAAAGGATAAAGATGTCTTTTACCTAAAAAGATTCTACCCTAATTAATACTTACCCTAATTAAATCCCTACTCGAATTTTCTTCCAGATTTAGTCCGCCCCCACCCTATCTCTCTTCGTCATTCACAACCACCGCCCAACGAGTTACGAGCTACCATCCCTTCTAGTGGCGAGCACCGCCCATCCCTTCCTCCCGGCGACCACCTCCGACGCAACAACCGTGAAAGCCCCCGTTGGGTGTTGCAAGAAGTGTGGTGAATGTGACCAACCACTGACGAACCACCACCGTTGGGTGTCGCAGGAGGTGCCGCCGACAAACCACCGCCTCCACTCACTGTGAGTGTATGTTGGCCCTACCATCGCTCGCTTCCTCTCTCTCTTCGATTTGTGTCTCAGATCGGCAGTTACCATTGCCGCCGCCACCGGTACCATCGGATCCGCGCCAACCACCGCCTACACCAGTACCATCGCCCATCACCGTTGTTGTTTATCTCCGATCCGCGCCTACAACAACCTTCACCATCGAAGAACACCAACAATCGAAGACTATCAAAGGTTGATTTTTAGGTGTATACAGTGTGTTTATTTTTTCTACATCTTTATTCATCATAGAACATTAGAACACCAACCATTGGTTTTTTCTATATCTTTATTCATCATAGAACACCAACCATTGGTTTTTTCTTGATCTTTATTCATCATAGAACACCATTTTCTAGATCTTGTTTCTAGTGGTGATTTTATATTGAGAAGAAGAATCGAGATTATCACTTATTCTATTTTGATTTGCTAGATTAAAATGGGTTTTTGAATATTTGGTTTCTTGTTCATATCAATAACAATATATGTTGATTATTGGTACTTGTGTTATGATGTTCATCATTGAATTGAAAGCTAAAAACATGTTCCATTGGTTGTTCATTATAGTTATTATGAATGTTATTATATTGTTTATTTGTATTAACATGTTGATCATAAAGTTTCATAAAAAATTTTATGAAGTGTTTAATGTTGAACAAAATATTGTTTGTTTTTTTTCTTTTTAAATGGTAAAAATAATTTGTCATTGACCTTGTTTACCATTGAACATAGCATGATAATAAAAAACTACTAAACATTTTGGTTGTGTTCACCGGTGCACACTGTAAAATTAATAAAATACTACTAGAAAAATATTTTTAATTTAAGATTTATGAGAGGGAAAAACATGTGAGAGGAATATCAATAGATTGGAAAAAAAATTAATTTGGGAGATGAGACAGAAAATATTTATGTTACTAATTTACCCTTTTGAATTAAATAAAAATATTAATTATGATTAATGTGATCCACAAGATCAAAAACTAATCAATGAGTGAAATTGTTTCTCGCACTTTTCACAAATAAAACTCTTTTCATATGAATCATCCCCTATATATATATGTGTGTGTGTGTATGTCTGTATGTATATAATCTTGGCCATTGATTAGAACTAATAAATGGCTAAGAATTTTCGATGGCTCATTAATGATTCATTAATGGCTAATTAATTACTCATTAATAAGAGATTTTTTGGAAAAATCAAGTCTCACTCATTAATAACGGTCCATCCGGACGCAATTCACGATTGAGTAAATATATAAATAACTAGAATACCATTATTAATGAGTCATTAATAATGTTACAATCGGTCCTTGCAGTTCTCGTACGAAAAACAGTTCTCGTTTGAACTTTTTCATATATATAGTGGAGGGTTTAAACGAGAACTATTTTTTGTGCGATAATTGCGAGAACCAATCATAACCCTTGATTAAAATAAACAATGGCTATTAATAGTAATCGCCCATGCACTCATTAATGACTCTTTAATGGCTCATTAATGACAAATTAATAAGGAGTATCTTGTGACTATCAAGCCTCGCTCATTAAAGACGGTTAACCAGGACGTAATTCATGGTAAGGTAAATATATAAATGACCAATATATCCCTATTAATTAGTCGTTAATGATGTTATAAATAGCTCTCGTAGTTTTCACACGAAAAATAGTTCTCTTATGAACTTCTCCGACCAATATATCCCTATTAATAAGTCGTTAATTGTGTTCAAATGAGAAGTAACAATAATGATTGATAGCTTGTACAAGAAATACAATCATGTCTCTTTGTATCATGAAACCATGTTTCTTCCGTCACATCTGACCTCAACCTCGCTTCGATGCTCATTGGTCAAAGTGTTGACGTCGCCTGCCACCATTTTTTTAGTTTTTAGTTCTTTCGTGTTTTACAATTATTTAATAACTTTTAACTAATATTTAATATTTATTATTTTTTTAAACCAACTCATATAACACACAGACATCTAATCGATCTAGTATAGATCCACTATAATTTTTATAGAAATTTATGAACAAATAAAAGTTGATACGGTAGTAGTTACTAGTTAGACTTTAATTTTTTTTGAACGGCAAACACACAAATCCCCACTAATCCTACTTCTAAATCTAATCCATTGTTCACAACGGGACTTGAACCCACAACTAGGTGTGAGCATGGTTCGGTTTTGGCATAAAACCGAAACCAAACCGAAAATTTCGGTTTTTGAAAAACCAAAACCGTTCGGTTTTGGAGTAGTTCGGTTTTTGGTTTTGAAGTTGGTTTTTGGTTCAGTTTTACAATTTTTCCTATTTAACCATCAAGATTTAAAGCCATACAACCATCATTGTAAAGCTATGAAATTAGACGAATTAAAGCTACATTAAAAACATCATGATGTGTGCCACCTAATTCAAGCTATATATATTGCAACTGATACAAGCAAAATATCTGTCATATACTCGTATGTTTAAACTTTAAAGCCAAAGTTGAAACAAATCAAAACTCGAAGCAAATTGATAAATGTTAGTCCCAGAGTGAGTATACAACAACGAATGTTTGTAGAAGAGAGGGTTGAATACAAACTTTGGCTTTTTAAATTTAAAGACACACCATGATACTTTTATATAATTCTTATTGATGATGAATCAAGAATTACATGTACTTAGAAGCGGAAATTCTA
>JAUEJL010026428.1:0-21544 GCA_032274825.1 Drosophyllum lusitanicum | reverse complement strand
CAGATTAAGGTTCTGGTCCGAAAGGGCGTGGGTTCAAATCCCACTCTCAACATTTAATCCTTTTTTTTAATTTTTAAAAAATCATAAGCACTGAAACACTGTAGGATCAAATGTTCTTGCTTCGATCAACAAATCAGCCGATTTGATTTACAGTCACAGCCATTGAAGACGAAACTCCATAAAACATGCCTGATCATCTTCATTAAGAATTTTTCCCGCCAAATCAATCGAATTCCGGTATAATCATGTCGAAGATCCTTACTTGCAGATTCAATTTCTCACTCTTCCTCCTCTGCATCTCAATCTCCCTTTACCGTTTCAATGACCCACCTCAATCCGACACCTTACAATCACTACAACAAATGATTACTCGCAAGAAGTACATTGTCAGATTCACCGAATACAAGAAAGCGGAAGACCATAAGGATTATCTCGAAACATCCCAACAGTTGTGTTCTTGGGAATGGATTAACAGAAACAACCCTGCTTCTGAATTCCCGACGGATTTCGGGGTCGTGGCTATCGACGATGATGCGGTTCATTTGGTAATTGGGAATTTTGAGAGGCTGAAGATGGTGAAAGATGTTAGGGTTGATTCGAGTTATCATTTAAGGAACTTGCTTGGTGCGATGAACAAGAGAAAGTATGAGCGAGTTGGGGCGTTTGTAGACGGCCGTAAGCGGCCAGGGAAGATCTTTACGTCGATGTCCTTTAGTGATGGTGAGGATTTTGTTGCTGCCGCGGTGAGTATTAACCAGACGGTGGACTGTGGACGAAAGCTTTTATCTCAGGTAAAGATTTCAATTGGGTTTTCATTTATGTAATTAGGCTCTGATCTTTGGTTTAACACATAATTAACCTAATTTACAATTGCAAATAAGTATTTTGAATAAGATCAAGTGAAATGAACAAGTGAATGCTGTACTTTTATTTAACTATCCATAACTCTTATTACCTATCTTTGCAGTTTTCATACATGGTGTGATATCTGTACTTTCCATGCAGAAATCTCAAGTTACATCTATGTTTGGAGCAGATGACCTTTGGTCAAAAGGGTACACAGGAACAAAAGTAAAGATGGCTATATTTGATACTGGAATTCGTTCTGATCATCCTCATTTTCGCAATATCAAGGTTTTTTTCTAATAAATCGCTGGACTTTGTAAGCTTTTCTTTGTTAGCATATGATTTTTTTTTTTTAAATTTCTCAATTTTTAGGAGCGCACAAATTGGACCAATGAGAGTTCACTAAATGATAATCTTGGACATGGAACATTTGTTGCTGGAGTGATTGCTGGTGAAAATGCAGAATGTCTAGGTTTTGCACCAGACGCCGAGATTTATGCTTTCCGTGTGTTTACAGATTCACAGGTACTCAAAATCTAAAGTTTTCAATCATACAACAGTCGCTGTTAAATGAATTTTCTAATGTTCCGTTATACTTATGACTTATTATTCAGCTTAATGCAGGTTTCATACACATCATGGTTTCTAGATGCATTTAATTATGCAATTGCAACCAATATGGATGTTCTAAATTTGAGCATTGGTGGTCCTGATTACTTGGATATACCATTTGTAGAAAAAGTGTGGGAATTAACAGCAAGCAATATCATAATGGTCTCTGCAATCGGTAATGATGGGCCATTTTATGGTACTTTAAACAATCCTGCTGATCAGACTGATGTTATTGGTGTTGGTGGTATAGATTATAATTCTAACATTGCTTCATTTTCATCCCGTGGTATGAGTACTTGGGAGATCCCTCATGGGTAATTATACTTTTTAAGTCTATACCACTTTTTTCAATCTAAAAGAATATAATATTAATTGCTATAAACTTTAATGGGTTTACAGCTATGGGCGTGTAAAACCCGACATTGTTGCTTATGGGCGGGACATTTGGGGATCAGAGATCACAACGGGTTGTAGAAGTTTATCAGGAACTAGTGTAGCAAGTCCTGTGGTTGCTGGTGTAGTTTGTCTTCTTGCGACTGTTATCCCTGAAAGTGATCGAAAGAAAATCTTGAACCCAGCAAGTATGAAACAAGCATTGGTTGAGGGTGCTGTAAAGCTTTCTGGTCCTAATATGTACGAGCAGGGTGCTGGCAGGGTTAATTTGTAAGTTATTGTATACTTTTTGCTCTCAGTATCTATTAGTTTATAATATAGGCTTTGACCCAAGATTAAATGCATTTGAACTTTCAATGATAAGGCTCGATGGAGGGTTTTCACTCTTTGTAAGTCTGTCTTTTCGGAAGCAGTTTCTCTACCCCTGCGTAGAGGTATGACTGTCTACATCTTACCTTCATATCCCGTCCAGACGAGATTGGGTATTGTTGTTGTATAATATATTCTTTGAAGCATGTGTTGTTTATTCGGCGAGCCCTTTTCTATATGTGAATGGAATACAAATTTATGGCATAATGACATCAAAGTTTCAAACTTTAAAAAAATGATGACATGGCAGTTGATGTCTCAGTAACTTTCTGGCTCCTTTGAAAATGGTTATCTTAGGTAAGAATTATCTTCAAATCAAGTATTTTGAAAATTTTATGGTCTTTTTTAGCCTAAAATAGTTGGTTAACAGAGAGTTAATAAACCAAAGTTGGTTACAATATGTAGCAAATAGCCGTAAATCCATCTTAGAAGTGAATTATCTTTCAACATTAGAGTTATTGCACAAGAAAGGTAACAAACCAACATTGGTATGATTTCTGTGTAACACCATCTTTATCTAACCTGGTCAAACTTACTAACACTTCATCTGCCACATCATCATTTTTCACCTTAGTAACCTATATGACTTATGTGAAATCAACTCCTTGACATTACAGTTAACATGTTTTTCAAATTAACTTCTCAAATACTAATGTTATACCAGGTTACAATCATATGAAATCCTGAAGAGCTACAAACCTCGAGCATCCATTTTTCCGAGTTCTCTTGATTTTACAGATTGCCCGTATTTCTGGCCTTTTTGCCAACAACCTCTTTATGCAGGCGCAATGCCTGTTCTTTTTAACGCCACGATATTAAATGGAATGGGTGTTATAGGCTATTTTAAAAGTCCACCAACATGGCATCCATCAAATGAAGAAAGTAATCTTTTAAACATTCGATTCAGTTATTCTGAGGTTATTTGGCCATGGACTGGTTATCTTGCACTTTACTTGCAAATCAAGGAAGAAGGAGCCCGGTTTTCTGGAGAGATATCAGGCCAGGTAATCGTTGATATCTACAGCCCGCCCGATTTAGGTGAAACTAAATATAAACACAGCAAGTGTTTGTTTAAACTGAAACTAAAAGTCATCCCAACCCCACCAAGATCAATGCGGGTATTGTGGGACCAGTTTCATAATATCAAATACCCGCCTGGTTACGTTCCACGAGACTCGTTAAGAGTTCATAACGATATTCTTGATTGGCATGGAGACCATCTGCACACAAATTTTCATACCATGTTTAATACTTTAAGAAACTTGGGATATTTTGTGGAAATACTTGGTTCACCGTTGACTTGCTTTGATCCTTACGAATATGGGACATTATTGCTCGTGGATCTTGAAGATGAATACTTTGAAGAGGAGATAAGAAAGGTGATTAACGATGTCATAATTAGTGGGTTAAGTTTGGTGGTGTTTGGTGATTGGTATAATGTTAATAAAATGGTTAAAATGAGATTTTTTGATGATAATACTCGAAGCTGGTGGACTCCTGTTACCGGTGGAGCTAATATCCCTGCAATTAATGATCTTTTGGCCCCGTTTGGGATTGCTTTTGGAGATAAAATTCTTAATGGTGATTACTATATCAAATATCAACATAGCAGATATGCATCTGGGAGTAATATAGTTAAATTTCCACGAGGTGGGCACGTGCATCGTTTCCCTTTATATGATAGTACAGAAAATGAGTCCACAGATAAGGTATCAAAAAGTTAAATTATAATTATATTTTGACCCATAAAGCTTAAGGCTTTTTTTTTCTGTTTTAGCCCAAACAAACCCAAAAGATTGTGAATTTACGGTGTATGCCAATTCTTGCAGGGAGATTCGGCTATTCTTGGACTTATGGAGGTAGGAAACGGTCGAATTGCTGTTTATGGGGACTCCAATTGTTTGGATAGTAGCCATATGGTTACAGATTGTTATTGGCTTTTGAAAAAGATATTAGAATTTACAGGGAGAAATATAAAAGATGCAGTGTTGTTTTCAGATTCAGTTAAACTGAAGAAACCCTTGGATGACAACCAGTTACCTATTCGCAGACCGGATTTTGATTTCTCGACATATTCTTCAGTAATTGGAAAGGAATTGATTTGTGGGAATGATTCCAGGTTTGATGTTTGGGCAACAAAAGGGTATGGTTTGGAGGTCAGAGGGCGAAACCATAAATTGCCAGGGCATCGCGTTATTGATTTGGGTAATGGTTTAAACTCTGCAGATGAGATTTATGTACGAAAGGGGATTGAGAATTCTCCAGGAAATAAATACTTTGGCTTTCTGTACATAGATGATGTAAGAAACTCTAACTCTGATTTAATGATGATTCTAACACAATCTATAAAATATGCATCTAATGAAAACTGCATAATTTTATTGACAAATGAGCAAAACAAATGTATTCTAACCAAACAAATTTATTTCTGTTTGCAGCTTATGGTATTGCCAAGCCACTGGCTTGTACCTTGTGTTGTTGCTATTTTTGGTGAGTAAAACTTCATTTATGTTTGCAGTCATTAGAAGTGGCAATTTCAAACGATTAATATAGAAATGGGTCGACTTGACCTAATTTTCATCACAAACGGTTTATACGAGTCATGTTGGAATTTGTAATTGAAAAGAGAACAAGTGGGTCAAATGGGTTGATGTTGTGTAAGGTCTACTTTTGATACATACAAACTCCTAATATACAAAGATTTAAACTGTGATTGTAATAATATTATTTTCATAATCATAACTAATGCATTAACAATTTATAATATTTAAAGAAAAGGCATAAAATGTGTTAGCGGAGTCACACTCGATCCTGCTTGTTTTGAGCGGTACTATAAAACGACCCAACCCAAGCCTGTTTTGATCCGTGACCTAACCTGTTTAACTGCTTTTAACCTCGGTGTTTGTTTTTTTGAGGGATATTGCTTCTGACAAGTTTGTGGAGGATTCGACAGAGAAAGTACAGAAAAAGGAGAGGATCTGGGCCCACTCGACAAATCGATCTGTAGCCATTGATGTGGGCCTTCCTTGTGGGGCCTGTGCACGGTAACAATATAAACTGGTAGTGTTTCTTAATTGTGATTCTAACTCATGGACGTTGAGGCTTAGTTGGCAAAAAAAAGAGAGATAACTTTAGGATGTTATTGTTTTTTCTAAATGTATTACGTTTTCGAAATGTGAAATTGACAAGTGCACCCAACTTAAATTTTTGTGGTTTAGGATGGATTCAAATAGACTAGAGGTGGCAAAACATGTGTATTGAGTAACTTGTTAAAATTTATTCGGGTGAAATAAGTAACAAACTAGTTTTTAAATTACCGATTTATAAAAATTTTAACATAATCGTTTGAACCTAATTTTTTGCCAAATAATCGAGAACCTATTTAAGCACATTACATAATGGAAGCATAGCAAAACAAAAACAAAGAAAAAAGTGTTCTTGCAGTTGTTAATTGGGTGGATGATAGTCGACCCAACTACCCATCCAGACTTCACCAAGTATATACCGAAGTGTTCTCTTGCTCACAAAAACATTACTCGTATAAACCATTATCAATAAAATACAACACGAATTTTGCCTTCAAAAAAAAAAAATAATACAACATGAATTGACTCATTTCCATATTAATGGTCAAAACCACCACCTCTACTACTCCAAAAGGACATATAAGGTTGTTTTATTCTCAAAAGGATATCACCTAATTATCTAATCTTTAAAATGTGCATAGTTTGGCTTCAAGGAATGTTTGCTTATTAGTCAAACATTTGAAGTACTGTTTCTTTCTCTTCAGGATAATGATAGACAAAAAAGTACATTACCAAAAGTTTGTTACCATATATTCTAAAACATGTAACAAATTATGTTAATGATCATATTCTTCGACTTCCACCTACCGATAATATTTCGTTATTTGGTCGTGACTTCAGAAACAAGATACCCCTTCTACTCTTACTCTTGCCCTGCAAACAGCATTGCTGTATATTTCAATAATAGTAGGATGAACGAACAAAAAGACTAAAAGAAATTATCATATAAATGATATTAGGGTTTAGTATAGAACGGCCCAATCCGATTGTATACATGGGCCAAAGCCCATCAGGGTTTCTATCATATTCTTTGTATTATATAAATAGTAATCAATTTCACACATAATATCTACAGGGTTTTCACTATTCTAAAAAAACACGGAAACACAAATCACCTTCAACTGAAAAGACTGCGATTTTGGCTGATCAGACAAGTTATCTCGAACTGGAAACACTGCCAAAGAAAAGAAAATTATGATCAGGGAAGTTTTGAGCAATAAAAAAAGATGATGAAATAAATATTTATATCTTTAAAAAATTTAAGGTGTCATAGATACGTTGAACAGAGGTTGGATCCTGAAGTAATGATGATCTCTTGTAACGGTTACATGTGTACAAAAAGAGCGGGACTTCTTCGTCTACTTTAAATTCGTCATATCTGTTTGTTGTTTCTGCAGCAATTTGACTCTTGGATTCGCTGAAGTTTTGATTTTGTTTGAAAACATCTGAGATGGCTGATGCAGACATAACATTATATATCAATAGTGTGACATAAAATGAAAAATGAGAACGAAAACAGGATAAAATTAAATCTTACGTGGTTTTATATAACGAGAGTTGTACTTTGGATTATCTACCCTCTCTGAAACTTTGGCTAGAGCAATCTTGTGGGAATAATCTTGGCAGGTCAGTAATTTCTAGTTTGTAGATTCAAAATTCGAATTAATGTAATTAAATTTAAACATAAAAATACAACTTTTATAATGTGATTACTATGACTTACTTGATTCAGGATACTGATTTTGACTTCTGTTTGATATATTGAACTAGTTTTAGATAAATGGTGATCAAGATTAGCAGAAACAGATCCTAAATGATCCACAACAGTCACTAGTGCACTGTGTAAGTACTCCTTCGTGTTCTTTACAATTCTGCACATTAGATTGTACAAAGATTCATCAACAATTGCACCCTCAAATAGAATTGGCAAAATACAAAAAAAAAGGACTTTTTCTTCTTTTTGAGAAGTCAAACTTGCTGATTTCAAATTTACATTATCATTTTAAGAGTTTCATCTAAATCCTTTTCTTTTGCACCTATTAACTCTCTAATTTACAAGAATCGTTATTTAAACGATGCACACCATACAAGCGCAGATTTTTGTTAAATTCGAGATTTAACAATATGACCCATGAAAGTCAAAATGGAGTCTAGTTACTCACAGTTGCTTTTGATTAGAATTTAAGAATGTGGACTGATAGGAATCTGCTGCATGGTGAAGCTGTGAACACAAGTCTTTTAGTTCCTGCAACAAAAAAGAAATTCAAAATCCAAACAGGAAACACATTAGTCAATCAAGTTATGCAAACACACAGCAAGATTTAGTATTCACTGACTTGAAGAGATTTCTTGAATTTGGTGTCATTTCCTGATTCAGATTGTGGGTTGTGTTTATGATCTTCAGATGGGGTTGGGTTCTTCATTTTCTCTGAACTTTTCGCTCTGTCTGATTCATATATTAATAGTAAACATGCAAACACAGAACAGCACCTGGGCATGTATGGGTGTTATTTAAAGATAGATTTAAGATTCTGTTGTCAGCAGGTAAAAACAGAACACGCATGGGAAATGGGCATATATATATTTATAGAAAGAAACAAACTTTTTGCTATTTTCACAACATTCCCGTGATTTTTTTGTGTTATTCCTAGAATTCTCCTCTTTATTTAGTTTATTACTGTCACCTTTCTAAGTAAGAAATTGTAAGTCGGTTTGCCTAAAAACAGGATTGTTGGGATCCAAATATGTGTTTGTGAGGATTGAGAATATATGTATATATAAAGGATTAAGATGGATTTAAGAACATTTGAAATAAAGCAGATGGGAAGAGAGAGGGGGAGGGGGGGTTTGAATGAATGTTTGATTTTTCAACGTGACCGATATCACTTTTGAGTGATCACACCGGTGATCACTTGCCGAACCCTCTACACCGGTTGTTATCATCCTCTCTATCTCTCTCTCTCTTGATATTATTATCTTAAGATTTTGTAAATTTGGTAAGGAAAAACATATAAATGTTGCATTAATCTTGTATGAGATCTCGATCTTAACCATTTTAGGTTGAAACGGATAATAAAATTTTCGCAAAACCTTTACAAAATAAATAAAATAAGATGGAAAAAATATACTCCCTAACAAGGTTTTCTTAAATCGAAATTTGTATTATAAATGTAACTTAGGGAACAGTTAAAAAATTTCCCATGGTAATTAGAATATATAAATATTAGGTGAGACAAATTTTGAATGCAAAAATGCAGAAAATTCACATGCGGGCATGGCGTTTAGTCTTTATTTATTCATTAAATAAATAAATACATTATAGTTTCAGATATTATTAAACTTATACCAACTCGAATTGCTTCAGATCACCACATGTTTACATGTACGTATGAAGAATTACGTTAATCTACCAGTAATTAGTAGATTAAACGAAGTAAATTAAAGTGTTTTGTAATCCAGCGATATCAGGTGTTGATGAAATGTGTCCTTCTTAAGAGGTTGAGAATTCAAGTCTCGTGATTGACAATCGAGTAAATGTAAGAGTAAGTTTAGTATGTGTGGATATTTGTCGTTCAAAAAAAAATATGGAACATGTAAATTAACTTTAAACAAGGTTTATATTGCTTCGTGTATGTATCAAGTTGAGCTTCTCATCTAAAGTAGAATTTCGTTTTTTAATTCGTTTTTATTTTAAAAACATTTTAAGCAATCATATTTTTTTTTGTAAAACCTTATATTTTATCCTAATATCAATTTTTTATACATTATCATATTAAGCAATCATATTTTTTTCTGTAACAATTTGTTATAAAAGTTAAATGGTAAAAAAAATTGGAAGGCCAGACAAGAAGATACCACTAACAACCAAAAAGATGCATCCTAAAGGCAATCTTCGAGGTACTGTGCGTGATACAAAGAACAAACTCCGAAGACCGACACAGAAAAGGAACTAGCAAAAAAACTACTTAAAATAAACGTGTTTTTTTACATCCTTTTATATAATTTAAGCCTGATTTTTCTTAACAATTTTGATCCATACTGAAAACAATTTATAAAAAAATGTTGGTTTATTCCGACAGTCGAAACAATACACCTCCATGGATTCATCACCAGTAGCAGTATACACAAAGATCACAGGCACATATTACATTACACCTTCACTAATCACTACTGCCTATGATAAACCCCTAACTCAACACTATAAAATTCACCCAAAAAAACTATGTTAAATTAGAAGAAGAAAAAATATATAAAAATGAACAAGATTCATGTTAGTTTTCTAACAATGGGGAGGGGCAAACTGTAATTTCCAACCTTGCCTCAAGGGAAAGCCATAAACAAAGAATGGCTTAACAAGGCTGCAGCTACCATACCTTGATGATCAAACTTGCTCTTTTAATCAATCTTTATATCTCTTTTTCGGTTTTCATTTCTCCATTTTCAGCACGAAAAGGGATTTTTAAATGTGAATTGTTATTTTCGAATGCCCCCACTGCTGGATTACCAGCTTGAGGAGCCAAGACTGTTGACCTCGGGAAGCCATTGTTGAATGGTTCATGTTGATTTGTAGCTTGACTTGTGTGTGTGGCGGTGATGCTGCTTTCAGTGACTTCCATTTGACTTTGACTACCTAAATCGCTTCGGGCCAATGAAGAACACTGTGTTTCTGTAGGGTGGAAACCAAGTTAGAGCAGAGAAGTATGATAATGAAACAATGGTCATGAAGTTGAGACCTAACCCTCCTACCACATTATAGAGCTTGATAGAATATAAAGGCGATTGGATACACCTTTTGAAACGGAATTCATGACATTGAATAATTAGAATCAAATAATCAATAATGATTGGCACACACAAGCCCCAAGGTAAAATTTAGATAGCAGACGGTACAACATCTCATAACAAGATATATATGGTGTATCAATTACTTCTAGTGGTGTATAAATCACCTCCCAAATAAAAACTTATAATAAAATGATTTGTGGAAATAGTGATTAGAGGTGCTTGTGTTGTTTGAAGTTGTAATAGCCAGATAATCACAGAGTTTAGATGTTTTACTTTGGCCAATTCTGATTATATGAGAAACTAATAAATAAGATAACTAGAAGTGGTAATTTTATGACAAGAAGAGTTGGATGGTTTGTGAAATGAAAATTAAAGTATTTCAAATTAGATCATAGGTTGTATAGAAAAACAAATTACACTTAACATGGCAGCAAAGAAATAATCAATAATGATCAACAAAGTTGCAATAATCATATAATCAATTTCAAAACACTATTCCAAACGCCCCATAGACTAGCTTCTGTTTCCAGAATGTTTTAGAGTACTATCCAGTATCCACCAGCTTTGCACATCATCATTACAGAAAATCAATTTCGGTCCCACAAGATTCCTTGTTTAGTCAAAGGGTATTTAATCATTCAACAAACAATAAACTATATCCTAAAACTATGTACCAATTTGAAAGCTTTGATGTTCATAGACATTGGAGAGAGAGATAGAGGGAGAGAAACCTGCCTTTTAATTCTCCAAAAGTGATGAGCCTGTTGAGGCAATCCCGAAAAGCGGTTAAGACAATCTTCTCCTGTGCAGCATAGGTTTTGGTCACTACTTGACCATTTGGCAACTGAGAAGGCCCATCTGTACCAACGGGCCCAAGCCCATTAGAAGTTGAAGTGGTGAAAACTGTATCTTGTTCATCACACATCAAAGCTAGGGTTCTGGGAGACATAGGCCTCCCTTTTGAACCATCTGAGGTAGACTCGTCTGGGCTAGTTTTATCTCCCACTTGTTTCTCGGATTCGTGTTCTTTCTGGCTCTGTATTTGGTCCTTCAGTTCCGATGCATCACTGCTTTCCCTCTGATCATCTATGTTTTCATAAATATAAATATACATTAATAAAATGACTTCAACTGCGAATGAATATTTTCATAAACTGAAACGAGATAGACTTGTAAAAAATATAAAATAAAAAAATGGATACTCAAATGACAATTTATATGGTTTTACACTCCATTTAGGGCTTTAAGAGTTAAGACCTCATGGGTTCAGATCAAACTTGACTAGCTGACTCAAGTTGAAGCAGGTAGGAGTGGCAAGATGTATGTAAATGACTAAATGTAGGCTAGGTAGGTATCGCTTGACCAGCTAAAACTTTCTTGTTCATTTCCTTCTAAATTTCGTAAACAATATATAAGGGCAAATGTCATACAATGTACTTTTCTTATTGCTTCATTTTGGGTCATTATACTTTCTTGTCTCATTTTGGTAATTAAACATTTTATTTGACACACTATTTTGGTAATTACAACCAGTACAACTGATTAAGTTCTACTTCAATATCATTAAAATAGCAACTTACTTTGCCAACCAGTCCTTTTTGGTAGTTATACTTTTCTTCCCATCCAATTAGGAGATTTACAAAGTTCATTTTTTACAATAAAGAAAAAACTGTATCTATATTATAATACCAATTTTATTATTATTATTATGAAACAATTGTAAATTACAAATCAGATTGGAAGAAAATACAACTACCAAAATAAACCAATTAGCAAAGTAGATTACAATTTAGTGACATTAAAGTACAATTTAACTTGTTCAACTGGTTGTAGTACCAAAATAGCACATCAAACAAAAATATAATTACCAGAACAGACAAAATGAGAGAAGTATATGGCCATTTTATGACACTAGTCGTAAATATAACAAAAGGTATACTACTAAAACTATAATCTTGTTTTAGTAAAGCGATTTAAGAGGTTGTAAGCATTTGAATAAATTTTGGGCAAGTTTCAACCACCTTCATACTAACTAGCTTTGACAATTTTACCATTGGAGATAAAATATAACAATTTTGATCGGTTTTGGGGAAAACACATCAAAATTGCCATTTCTAGTCATTAGCTTTAATCCAGACCTAATTTTCCCATGGATTAGGCGTAACTTCTACCTAATACTAGAATATGAGGCTGTCAAAAATCAAAATTCATCTTCATTTCAACTCATTGTCAGAAAGATCATAACTTTCAAAAGATATGCAATCCAGAGAACTAGTTTTAATGAATATAGGATGTCTGAAGCAATGAGTTTTGCAGAGATCATTAATCTAGGACATTTTCTATATATACACGTCAAATCCTCTAGCAAATAAGTTCACAGAAAAGAAAAGGGAGTTTTTTTCTTAGATCTAAATTATATTCTCATTTTACCTGCAAGCATCCTGGCAGCTTCATTTGCATATACAACCAAAACAGAACAAAGCTCCTTCATATCTTCTGGTCGAATAAGATCCGCTAAAAGAGACCTTCATAAGATTGACTAGTTAGCATCACAAGTACTTTAATGATATATGGTTTAGGAGATTATTTCGACCCATTTATTCATGAATGGTCAATTTGGGTAGCAATTTATTTCAAATGGGTCAAATAAAAATATTTACCTAAAAGGAATGGTCAAAAGTTGCCAGAATTTAATTTTACATGCATAAAATCAAGTAAATCCAAAAACTTGAATTACTATTGTAACAATATTGTTTTTCTAATTATAATTAACACAACAATTAATTTAATTTTCTAAATGGACAAAAGAAGTGTTTTTGAGTCAATTCAAGTAGAACTTGTTTTGACCCGCAACACAAAGAGTTTATAACCTGTACCTGTATGTAAATTTTGAAGGGCCCACTGGAGCGGCATTAGCAACACGTGGACCAGGAATAGGAGATAAGGAAGAGGAAGGAGCAGAAGTTTTGATGTGATTCGTCTGCTGAATAACAAGACAAAATTAAAATCAGAGTCAAAGTCAACTATAAAACAACTTTGACAGACTATGTGTTAATTACCTGTTGAAATGGTGCAAGCCTGTGAATGGGTGAATCTTTTTCTAAAGGGCCACCAAAGAACAGTTGTTCTTGGGCCTTTCTCTTTCTGGAGACTGGCGGAGAACCGTAACCGGAGGACCCAATAGCACCGGTGATAGCGGCATTTGCTGCCTGCTGAAGATATGTGATATTATTGGCTGAATCTCCATGAAAAAGGGCTTGCCGTTCTTCACTTCCTTCAAAATTCTTGCAGTCCATGCATTTACAATTCTCTGAGCACAAAATGTTTGCTTGGAAGCACTCACAGTATTTCTTTAAACATCCTGATTTTTTGCAATGGCATCCTTTGTTATGTTTTCCCAATACAACAACTTCCCCAGCCTCTTCCTAGTATATAAACAATTTAAAAAATAATAATATTATTAATAAATGGCATAAGATGAATCAGATACAAATTCGTATTCAAATTGCAGCATTTTCAATAACATTGATTCTAATGATGAGAATGAGCAGGTAAGAAACTTGCCAAAATGTGAAATGCTTAAAATTTCACTCATGCAATAAAAAGATGATAGAAAGGGTTTCTATAAAGAACGAGTGTTACAAAGGGAACTACTATCAATTGTTTGCTTGAGATTAACGTGGCAAAATGGGTGGGTTGAGTAACGAGCCAACACGAGTTCGTGTTGAAACAAATTGTTTTAGTACGGATCAGGTAACCACAAAAAGTTTTTTGTCCATTTTTTTTATAAATAGTGAATGCTTTAAATATGATTGTAAAAACTATTTCCTTACAGTAATAATATATATAGTTAGAATAAAACAATTTCAGAGGCTATAAGCAGTGAAAGTAAACTTTGGGCGACTTTCACCCCACTTGACCAGTTTCCATTTCAGCTAAACATCCAATTAGCATGAGTAATTACTCATCATGTAGCAACATTTTAGTAATCATCACATACATTCTTCTATTTCAGAAACTATGCACATTCTCTAGTTTATATGTAACAATTGCAATCACATAATTGCAAAGCTTTCTGAATAAACAATCATAAAGCATTGCCTCTGCAACGAATAGCCATATAAATAAAATAATAATGGCATAGCCCAATGTCATGGGCTTTAAAGGTCGTTTTGTAAATATAGGAAGACTCACCCTATTATCACGATTTCCATGAGGACTGCTAGCGATTTTAGGCCTGAACGCGTTTGGATTGCGTTCCAAAGTAGTTTCAACAGCTTCTCTCCTAGCAGGCTCATTTTCAACATTGTTATGACAGTTTACACAGTTGCAACCATCACAGTATATTCCAGAAGCAAAACATTCACAATATCTAACCACAAAATGACAGATATGTATAACATTAGAAAAATTCTACTTCGCATCATGACTCAAGTGTGAATTAGATTTCTTTATGGTTTTACTAAAGTATCACTTACAACTTCAAGCATCGTGAGTGTTTGCAGTTGCATTGTTTTTGCTTCTTTGGCGTACCATCTTTTATTTCAACACTTTGTCTTGGTCGTGCTTTTGGGGATTCAATTTTCCTGAAAAGGAAAAACAGTATGTTTACTTCAATTAATGCACAATGTTGAGACTTTGTTGTAGGTTCAAAATACTTGCTATAAGCTCACAGAAAAGACCCCAATATGTTGATTTTCTTTAAGGACTTGCAACATGTTGTAGGTTTACCGTTTACCCCAGTATTTTGTTTTGCAATGCAGATTATATTTTTACATTTTGCACAAAACAATGACTCATTAAATGCACAAAGGGTATTGTCATTCCCAAAAGATAATATTGGATCGTGTACGAATATAAGAAAGGTGCATTCACCTTTGAAAGGGAATTAGTCAAAATACGAAAAGGAAACAATTTTATTGTTTGAGAAGTCCTTTTTTAGGGAAAACTGAAAACAATAAGCCAAACATTATGTATTACCTGAAGAGTCATAAATGACATATAATATCACATGATAGAATGGCAGGATTAGAAATATATGTATTACCACTTTATTTGTTATTATTAAACATTATAAAATATTGATGCCATATTGCCATCGATTTTGGTCACCAACAGATTATTTACTTACATAATTACCCCCATTCTCCATTTCCTATCTTGTAGGCCGTATCTAAATTCTCATCAAATCAAGTAAATGAGAACAATTATCGTTTCATTACTATTTACACCATATAAAAAATGCAAATGTTGACATGCTATGACACCAAGTAAATGATTCACCTGAGTAATAACAGTGTCTTAGAAAACTATATGTCTAGCGAATAAGTTCTTTTTTAATTTGACCCAGGAGAGTACTCTTTATGCATATATGATTTGAATTTTGTTGCAAACTTCACACCGTTATTATACAACTTTCTGTACTTGTTATAAAGTCAATGTTGCAAGTAGTCCCAAAACATTTAAAATCTGCATCGATTCATTTAAGAAGGTATGAAATGCAGAGTTAAAAGTATTGCTTGTTGTGTTATGGAACAAAGAGTATCATAGAGAAGCATCTAGCTGCTTGCTTGTTCCTCCAATGTAGTTATTCAATGTAAAAGCATTCACTACTCTAGAGTAAGTACAGTTTATGCCTTAATCCTAAATACAGAATAATAGACACTCATCACAATTAAATCTATTAACCTAAGAAGAGCAATATCCAAGGCAAGGCAATTGAAGGTCATCAATCTGTAAAGGATGGTTATTATTTAATGTTTACCTGAAGCATATTATCATCTTTTAAAAAGTTACAATTTTTCCAACGAAGACTTGAACTTTTGCAAAATATGCTTGATTCAATTGATAAAACTGCCCTTCAATGACGGCTTGAAATGAGAAACCCCGTAATTAAAGTTTTAATTAGGAATAATGCAGAAGACTTACACAGGTCTTATAGGTGGTTGTTGAAGAGTGGTTGCAACATGAGACTGCTGCATCGACGGCATCATCGGTATTGGATGCGGCTGTGCCTGAGGTTTTGGTTGTAGTTGCGGCTGCGCCGGCGGCGGCGGCGGCGGCGGCGGCTTCTTTGGTAGTGATGGAGATGGTGGTGGCGGTGGCTGTTGCATCTGCGCTACCACCAGCCGCTGAGGATTCTCCGGCAAAACAACAGTGGTCGTCGTAACCGATGCACTGCCACCAACACTATTAAAATCCAGCTGGCGCGCGAGCTTCTTTGCCGCCGGGAAATCCGACGCTGTCGTCGGTGCCGCTGACGCTGCCGCTGCAGCCTCGGTTTGAGTATTTTTCGGAGGGAAATTCAAATCCCCTCCGCCTTCACCTTTCTCCATTCTTATCTATCCGAATTTCAAATTGTCCTCTAAATATAATCTTTAGGAACAAACGATCAAATTTGCTCACCAAATTTCCCAATTTGACACGAAATTCAACACCTCTGGGAATCAAAACCGAACACCAGAAAAAAAATTCATCAAAATCTCTTATCACTCAACTCCAACAGCTCAGATTCACAACTTGAATTGGTGAACAGATTTGCCTGAAATCAACACAGCGTGGATCTAGGCGGCGTCGTGAGAGCATACGAAGACAGTGATTACGATGAGGGACAAAATTTATTCTTGATGTAATGAATCAGATGAAAAATCGAAAAGGGGGAAAAAGAGAAGCAAAATAGAGAGGGGCTTCTGCTTCTCCTTTCTTTCGTTGCTTTGTTCCTCCCTCTCTTGAGCTTTTGAAATTCAATTTTGTAAATATTTGACGGTAAGATTAAGTCTTGGTATTCTCATCCAATGGTTGAGGCTTAAACATGCGATCCGACGGTTATGCTTTGGAGCGGAGTCAATGGGTGCTTTTTGAACGTTGATGGATATGACTTACTAGGGTGATGAAACAATTAACATGGATGCTAAAATTCATTATTTTTATTTAAAAGCATAATTTACATAAAATTTATAAAAATAGTTTAAAAAAAGCACTCATGTTGTTGTAAACGAGGTGAAACAAACTCGAGCTTGGGATTTGTCTAGCCTAAATTGTTTAAGCTTTTTTAAGTTTGATATCAAATGCAGCTCGTTTAAAGCTCATAATGTTGAGCTCGAGCTAGAATTTTTAAGATATACGAAACTCGGGTTTGGATCATTTCGGCTTGTTTAGTATCATGTATTATTTTAAAATTTATTTAAATGATATACATAGGGAAAATCCAAACAAGAATTGTTTGTTGTGCTGAAACTATGAGAGTTATTTGTAACATTATTAATGACTTAGTACTATGGATATTTTGGTCATTTATATATCTGTAGTAGTATGGACCCCCTTACTACTTCAAATCCATTATACACACTAAATCTTAGTTTTCACCATTTAGTACCATATTCCACAAGTTCGGGTTATACTCTTTATACTATATAGTATATACTTCCCATAATCCCTTATTATACAAGACTTTATCCAACTAAACACATTGTACACGTATGTCACCTCTCAACTATAGTATATGCGAATATATATATATATAGGGAGCGGTTCAAACGATAACTGTTTTTTGTACAAGAATCGCGAAAACCAATATAAACCAATCATTTAATTTTTTGTCTTTTTAATTTAACTTTAAATCAAAAGGGTAGTTTGAACATTTTTACATTACTCCCGCTTTTTTAAACTAATATATCCATCAAACAAAAAGGTGTTAACTTACGAAAATTATACCAAATTAACGAGAAAACTATGCTCTTTAATTTGAGACCGAACTTGTTGTATTTTTTCTGGGGAAAAATCGCGTTTGCTGGGGGTTTTTTTTTACACAGATCTCGACATATGCACATGTGCATATATGCAAACATGTATCTATCTGCACATGTGCATATCTACATGTGTGCTGGAAAAAACTAGGCGCATCTATGAATATACACACGTGTATACATGCACATGTGCACCTGTTGAGACCTGTATTGAAAAAAAAAACTTATTAATATGCACATGTGCATATGTCGAGACCTGGTTAAAAAAACCCAGCAAGCGCGGATTTTTTTAAAAAAAAATATAGCAAGATCGATCTCAAATTAAATAACGTAATTTTCTCATTAATTTGGTATATTTTTTGTTTGATGGATATATTAGTTAAAAAAACCGGGGATAATGTAAAAATGTTCAAATTGTCCTTAATTAATTAAGGATAAGTTTGATTAGTTTAAGGTTATCCATTAACAACTCTTTAATTTGGACCCTCCATATTTTTTATCAATGGTTATAATTGGTTCTCGCAGTTTTCATACGAAAAACAGTTTCGTTTGAACCATCCCATGTATATATATATATATATATATATATATATGAGGGATCCGGTGATAACACATTTTAAGTAGAGAACGGTGAGAACACTTGTAGGCCAATCATTTAATTAGATAAATAAGGGCTATAAACTAACATACCTTAATTAAACCAAATAATAAAAACTCAACCTAGCTTAATTAAACTAAGTTTAATATCAACCATTAAATAAAGATCATCAAAGGGCTATAAATTGTTCTCCAAGTTTTCACCTTAAAATGTTTTCTCATTTGATCCTGCCCAACATAGTTGTTAGTATACTTCACATTAACATATATGATCTGAACTGAAATATGATACCTCCATAGTGTTTAACATTGATACAATATAATCATTTGTGCTTTCAACCTTTTCATTTGTTGAAACAAAATCACTCTCTCTTAAAAATAATTTCGATCAAAAAGATGCAATCTGCTCAACCTCTTCATTTGTTAAACACCCATGTACGTGATACACAATTACGTCATAATTTTTTTTATCAAAGTAGAATTATAAAAAACATAGTATTTTAAAAACGAGAGTCAAACATCTAAATATAAATAATTAATGCTTCTTAATTTCAAAATCTTAAGGATTATTTTTAAAAAATAATTTAACTATAATTTCTCATTGTTATTACATAAAACCCAAATTATAAATCATAACGAATACATAAATCACCTCATTAGCTCATAATAACACTGTCTCAAAATTCACATGTCATAATTATAACCTTCTTTTTTTGACATGCAAAGCTCTGGCCGGTTAATCACTTACAAATAGCGTGTTTATAAAATCATCACAATGTAACCAATATTTTATTATGAAATTATTGGCATTGAAAAACATATCGAGAGTTTAACGGTGTATAATTATGTCAACAAAAAAACATAACTGGTTTAGGGTTTCACAAACATAAACTATCCCATAAAAAGGTATTACACCTCACTAATATGTTGTAGATATATATTCTAATATACTATAAATAAAAAATACCTCATAGAAAAGAATTATTAATTTAATAGTTCATAACATAAAAAAATTAACCATAAATATGTTCAGTAGTTTAGAGTTTTATAAATAATATACACAAGAAAATACTCATTACCATTTAGAAAAGATTAAGTGTCATTACATTCCGGTTTACACAAAATCAAATATAGTAACTTATTTTTTCAATGGTTATGAAATATATTTTTTTACTAATAAAAAATCAATTTTTTTTATTCTGTGTCAGATTAAAGTAAAACTTACATCAAAACGTAGATAAAATAAGACAATTATAAATATATAATTATATTTATACCAATCATTATACATTAAAAGTTATAAAAGAAAAACTATATGCATACACAATTAAATACATCCATTAAATACAAATATATATTTATACAAACATCCCTTATATATTTTCATAGTATTTAACATTGATACCATATAATCATTTATGTTTTCAACCTTTTCATTTGTTGAATTACTCTCTCTTAAAAATAATTTCGATCAAAAAGATGCAATCTGCTTAACCTCTTCATTTGTTAAACACCCATGTACGTGATACACAATTACGTCATAATTATTTTTTATCAAAGTATAATTATAAAAAACATAGTATATTAAAAATGAAAATCAAACATCTAAATATAAATAATTAATGCTTCTTAATTTCAAAAGCTTAAGGATTATTTTAAAATATAATTTAACTATAATTTCTCATTGTTATTACATAAAACTCAAATTATAAATCATAACAAATACATAAATCACCTCATTAGCTCATAATAACATTGTCTCAAAATTCGGATGTCATACTCATAACCTTCTTTTTTAACATGCAAAGTTTTGGCCGATTAATCACTTATAAATAGTGTGTTTATTAAAATCATCACAATTTAACCAATATTTTATTATGAAATCATTGACATTGAAAAACATATCGAGAGTTTAACGTTTTATGATTATGTCAACAAAAAAACATAATTGATTTAGGAATTCACAAACATAAACTATCCCATAAAAAGGTATTATACCTCACTAATAGATATATATTCTAATATACTCTAAATAAAAAATACCTCATAGAAAAGAATTATTAATTTAATAATTCATAACATACAATTTTAACCATAAATATGTTCGCTAGTTTAGAGTTTTATAAAGAATATAAGCAAGAAAATACTTATTACCATTTAGAAAAAATTAAGTGTCATTACATTTCAAGTTTCACAAAATCAAATATAGTAACTTATTTTTTCAATGGTTATGAAATATATTTTTTACTAATAAAAAATTAAATTTTTTTTATTTTGTGTCAGGTTAAAGTAAAATTTACATCAAAACGTAGATAACAATAAGACAATTATAAATATATAATTATTTTTATACCAATCATTATACATTAAAATTTATAAAAGATAAACTATATACATACACAATTAAATACATCCATTAAATATAAATATATAATTTATACAAATATCCCCTATATATTTTCATATAGCTCTCTCATAATTAGTTCTATATAGACTTTTCTAATTATGGAAGTCAAAATTAAAACTTTTTATCAAAATTGAGGAAATGAGAGGTTTTGATTGGTTAATTAATTTTTATTTAAATAAGTTTTCTCAAATTTTCTTTATATATATATATATATATATAAAAGATAGATTGTTATTTATATTTGTGAGTTATTTCATTTAAAAAAAGACGGTGAATCTAATCTAATCTTCTAATATAGATAAAAGACTAATTAGAAAAAATTTATTAAACGACCATGACCCTTCATTTAACAGAATATTAAATCTTAGCCATTCATTCTTTTAATTTGAAAAAATCAATTTTGACTTTTTTAAAGTCAAACTAATTTTACAAATAGGTACGTACATTGAATATCCTATCAATAATTTGAAATTTATAATTCGAATGCTATATTTTATAATATATACCGATATTTATAGAATATTCATTTGCTAACAAACTTCTATAGACAATCAAAGTATAATTATTGATAGGATATGCATTTTTTTTTATAACTTACGTGCTATATATATATATATATAGAGGTATGATCAAATGAGAACACCTCCTAATGTGAGAACTTGGAGAACAGTTTATAGCCCTTGGATGATCTTTATTTAATGGCT
>JAUEJL010026317.1:0-21551 GCA_032274825.1 Drosophyllum lusitanicum | reverse complement strand
ATAATAGTGTATGTTTATGTTATTTATGTTAACATGTAATTATGTGATTATGTGTTAATTGAGATTGGTGTTATTTCCTTGTGAAATAACCGATAGAGAGACGTAAGACAATTGGCGTGCGCGTCATGGGCAGTTATGTGTCAATTGAGATTGGTGTTATTTCTTGTGAAATAACTGATAGAGAGACGTAAGACCCTTGGCGTGCGCGTCATGGGCAGTTAAATATTATAGCAGGAGACGTAAAACCCATGAAGTGTCTTCTTGGGTAGTCATGTGAACAGAGAAAACGTCCAGTGCACTGTGTCGGTATTATGTGTAATATTATGTGAAATATTATACGATTATAGTTAAAGTAGATGATGTATGCATGCCTAGTGTGGTGTGTAAGTTAGTGTGCTCGCTAAGCTTTATGCTTACTGTTGTGAATTTAATCTTTTTACAGGAAAGGACAAAGGGAAGGCTCCAGCACAGTAAAGATAGCTCATAAATGGTGTTTTCCGCAATTAAAAGCCATGTTGGTTAAATAAATACATGTTGTGATCTTAAAGCAACTTTTTAATATCGTGTGGTTGTAAAATGATTTGTGGATCTCGTGGAGATCAAATTATCATATTATGCTTTTAAATAAACATGTGGACCTTATTACTCTGATATACATGTACATTTTATTAAACACTTCACAAGTCGATATAACCAATAAAGTGGTGTCTAGAATAGTCGCTTCGGCTTGGTTGTTGGATTTCCGAAAGGTCATGCACCAAAAGGATCCTGCCTCCCGAACGACCTGCCTGGTCACTTTATTTTGGAAGTCAAACGTGATTGTGTAAAGAAAAAAAAAATTGGGGCATTACAAATGCCCTTTGACTAACGGTCAAAGTTAACAATAGTTAGTCTAAAGGACAAAAAGCGAAACAAAATGACAACCACAATAACTATTTTCGTAATTTTTAAAGTTGAGGGACTAAAAGTGAAAATCGGTGACAACCACAGGGACCATTTTTGTAATTAATTCAAAATTTAAATTTGGTTGTATACAATGGTAACTAAGACAAAGTTTATTGCATTTTCATGCAATTTGCCCTTAAATTTATTGGACAATCCTAACTTTTTATTTAATAAAATAAACTTAATTACCCAATCTTGATAATACATTTAATCAAATTTTGAATTCCAATTTTAACTTTTCTTGGTTAAAATTGAATTAAAATAATTAGAGGAATTTCATATATGTCCTTATTAAATTTTAAAATATTATATTTACTCACCCTAATTTATAAATATCATATCTACCTTTTATAAAATATCAAAATATCATATTTAACCAAATTCTATTTACTAGTATTTAATAATTTTTTTAAAATAACTTGTGTATCACATGAACATCTAATCTAATAAAATAAAAAATTATTAAGTACAAAGTCAACCTCAAAGCTATTTAACTTGTTAACAACCTCGTTATCACTTGTTTACTTCACCCCTTGTCTGTACCAATTAACCTGTACTCAAAATGTTTTATTCATGGGTGCAAACAAGCTAAGCTTTTATCTAGCAATTCGAGCTTGAGCTCTGCTTGTTCGAGTCGAATTTTATCGAGTTCGATCTCAAAAAACAAGCTTGAAATATTTAACGAGCCAAGTTTGAGCTTTTAAGTGTTCGGTTTAAGTTCTTATTGATTTTTTTGAGCCTTGTACAATATAATGTATATTCATATGTGTAATTTGTATAGATGATAGGATTAAAATTGAAATACATCAAGTATGAGTACTCATTGAACAAATCTAAGCTATATAGGGGTACTATTTATAAAAACTAATTGCTAAAAACCATTAATTTTGGATTATATATATTTTGAATAATTTGGCTTTTGAATTTAATTTCTTTTATATAATTTCGAGCCGAGCCCAAGCTAATAAAGCATCTTATACGAGTTGAGCTTGAGTTTCAAGTGTAAAAACTCGTCGAGTTATCGAGTCAAGCTCGAGCTTAACATAAAATCATCTAGCTGAGATTGAGCACATTTGTATCCCTACTTTTTACCCACTTAAATAAACAAGATACATGTGTTGCATCTGTATCAAATTGCTTCTTTTTGTTTTTCGGTCTCACTTAACATATTGTTTAGCCGAGTTATGTTCATATTGGTGTATACTAATTAACTAACTCTAACCTAACAGTAATTACCACCGACCCCTGTTTGTTACATATACAAAAACTATACAAGCACAAATATCACGCATCAACTCGAGTATTATCCTAAAATGGATATATATATATCTTTGAGTTGTGTTCAACAAAATCAAGTTAAAAAACATAGTCCTGAAATTTTAATATTCAATCACATGTGATTCAGTATACAATCACATGTGATTTGTAAAAGCATCACATGTGAATTATGAAAATGTCACTCCGCCCAAATTTTTAAAATTTAATCTGCACAATTGATGACATTGATCCAAAAGTTAAAATTAGTTCCTTAGGATATATAGCTATACATCTATATATTATATATAATTTAAACAATTTATTCAACACAAAAATAACATAACCACTTAAGTAAGTAGTCGTTAACATATGTAAACATTGTCATAACTTGTAGATCTCATAAAAAATAAAAGCTATGTGGACTTTTAAGGTAAGTACGTCGTTATCCTTTTATTTGTTTGAATTAGTATATTATTTTAACAAATATTTATTATTATTATTATTTTAAAATATAAGAAAACCGTAAATATTGCTTCGATCATATTTGGCTTCATGGGACACATCAACAGCCGGCAAAAACGGCCGGCATTAACCTCCGGTGGAAGTCAATAACCAAACTACTCGACTCTTATATCTCACGACAAATGGCAGTTAATTAAAATATATTAATAAAATTTTGTTATATATTAATAAAAAATTTAGTTTGGATATATAATCACACATTTAAATATATTTATAGAAATAAAATAATATTTATAAGATTGTAATTCTTTTAGTGATAATTTTATTTTTTTGTATACAAATCATCTTATTAATCAAAGTAAACATATATTCGGATTTTCGGATTATTTTAAATTAAATTAATAATTTAAATACTCTAACAAAATATTATTATTGTAAAATTAAATATATATAAAATATTTCGTATGTTTTACAAAAAAAAGAAGATTTTGCAGATCTTTTCGAGCCTGACACTTATTGAGTTGAGCTCATTTAGGATTTTTTAAGATCAAGCTGTTTACAATATACAAAGCTTGGACTTTACTCGTTTAAGCTTAGCTCGTCTAGAGTCGGAAATTATTTTAAAGTTTTCATTAAAAGGATATATATAAATATAAATATTGAAATGTAACATATAAATCTTGTTAAATGAGCTTCGATCTAGACTCAAGCTTAAATTTTTTTTAAGTTTTTAATGATCCGAACTCGAAGAATTTACTAGCAGATTGAGCTATTAACCCAAAACATAAACCTTCTAAGGTCAGTTTGGTAATTTAACGTGCCTTGTTATATAAATTCTGGCGCCACTACAGTTAATCCGGTTATTTCGTCTCTTTCTTTAATTGTAGTCCTCTCTCTTTAGTTATTAATTTTCTTGACAATAACTTCCACCGTCGCCGATCGCCATGTCCACCACCACCGCCGCCGATATCCTCCAACAAACCACCACCTTCCTCTCAGAAATACTCTCACAACCCGACCTCCGCCTACGTATCTTCTCCATCCTCCGTAACAAACTCTCCCCTTCCCTTACCAAACAACTAAACCTCGCTGCTGAAACACTCGAAAACGCCATAACCACCACCAACTCCCCCGCCCTCCGTTTATCGGAAAAGCTTCTACTTTCCCACCCACAAAACCCATTTTCTTCTTTCTTGTTGTCGCTTGTTTACACTCTCTGTCAACGGCATACCGATGCTTCCATTACTCTGCTTGACCTTTTCAAATCTGACCCATCACTGGCGAGATCAGAAATTGCATCCCAAGTGTTCGAGGAAATATTTCTGATAAATTTTGTTCCAGTTCTTGAGTGGTACAACGAGCAAAGATCACGGATTTTGTCTTCTTTGTCTTCTAATGCCGGGTATGGAAGTGATGACAATTCGGTTGTTACGGATTCAGTTGTCTCGTGTACAACTTTACTGTCGAAAGTGAATGATAACCAAGCTTTTGAATTGAAGGAATTAGAGAGGGATTATGAGGATGTTCTTGATGAAAATTGCCGGATTTTTGTTGGGTATTTTAAAGAGATATTGGGAAATAAAGATGGCAATCGAGTGATTAACCCACCGTCTTTAGTGCTTGAAGCTGTTTGCAAGGCCGATAAATATGAGTATAATCAATATGAGAAGAGCGTATCCACAGAATTCGAGTCAGAAAATGGACGGTATAATGTAATGTTCATTTTCAAGCTTAATTATATCTTCTTCATATTCTACACAGTTGGCTCGAATAGGAAAAATGATCTCCAAACATACAAAAAGTCGAGTTTTAGTTAATTAAAATTAAAGGCTTTATTGCATCGAACGGTATCAAACTTTAACCCAATTGTTCTTCTATGTAGTGTACTCAAAACTACTTTGATCTACCTGTAGTTTCAAATGTAACATTTTGATTTCCTGCTACTTTCGAAACTTATCTTATACAGGGTTAACCGCATCAAAATATATCGGTTACATGTACTTGTCTCATAGTTCTATACATTTTGATGCAATTAGCCTTAAATAAAATATTTGAGAAATTATCGGTTACATGTACTGTTTTATAGGTCATGTGGTACACTATAAGATAAGTTTTGAAAGTAGTGGGACATCAAAAGGGAAGTTAGTTCTGATGGACATTTTCGAGCTATTCAAGCTCTTGGGTAGAGCTCATTTCTTCCACGAGTCTCCATCAAGAAGACTCATTGAGCTACCAAATCAAGTTCAAGCTTATCAAACACTGTTCAATCGAGCTTTGGCTTAACTCAACTTGTTTCTAGCCTAGTTTGAAAAGTTCCTTAAAACGCAGCATCATTATTAGATCGTGATTTTGTGCCCTTCGCTAAATCCATTAGGAATCTTTCACTAGAATAAATTTGGGGTTCTAAATGGGTTCTTTAACTTATTTATTGCATGTAAGGTTAAAGCTCATTGGCATATTTTCCTAAAGGTGGTAGGCAATGCATTTGTGTCACACAAGTCGAGTTATCTTGACCAATCAACACTTTACCATTTATTTAGTAATATTGTTAACCTTAATGTATTAAACACAATTTCATGAATCTTAGTCTATTTCTTAATTAAAGCAAATTAGTAGGTTCGTAAGCATCGTAACAGCACTTTCCACAAATTTTTAACCATTCGGGTCGGGTTTGAGACAAACGGGTTTTGGGTTAGGCGGGTTAAGTATAAAATAAGTAGATTTTTTGCTTTTAAGTTTTTGAATTTTTAATCTCCCTTTTGAAGTAATATTATAACCAGAACAAAAAGGAAAAAAACAATAAGTTCCATTTAAGTCTTTTAATTAACTAACCAAATGCATATCTGCTCTTTTTATTGGGTTGAACTGTTCATGCAATCAAATGCATAATGGTCCGCCTCGTTTGAATTAGTTGTTTTTCTTTGAGTATGCACCTTTTACCAGGTCAAACTGTCATTAGAACAAATCAGCTTGTAATATTTGAAACTAGAAGGTCTGATTTCACAGATATTGTTGATATATTCTCTTTTTTGGTAGATTGACTTATTGATTTGAGTGCGTAAAAAGTCAGAAATCAATTACAACCCAATTAATCTTGATCTTGAACAGTCATGCTGGGTCACTCGTACGAGCATGCGCATGAGAACAGAATCTGAAGCAGTAATATTAGACCGCTTGACCTGTTTCTTTTGTAGCTAAATTCTTTAACTTGAGTCATATGACCCTTTAACAAAAAATATTAAAAATTAACCCATTTTCACATAAATGATTTAAAATTGTCCCTCTATTTTGCTATATGGTAAGCTGGATGGGTTTATATCTATAATTTGGGTCCTTATAGGCTTTAAATTATTAGTTGTCTCCATTAAATCCACTATCAAATAAACAACGGCATTTAATTTTTTTTCCAACTTTCAGTTTGACAAAGTCAAGCTAACATTATTAGTATAATCCATGACCAAATCCTTTGTTCTTGTTATTATATGCAGCCAATATGGACTGATGAAGGAGAACAATCTTTTGAAATTCAAATCAATAAAACCAAAACTCTTTCCAAGTTTCCATCTTTCTTCCCTGAAAGAGTCTCTCCTCGAGTTTTGACTAATGGAAGATTGTCTTCAAGATCATCAAACCCGTCACTGAATAATAAAGAGTGTGGATCAGAACCAGAAGAAAACTCTTGCTCTCTGAGTTCCTCCGAGTCAGATGCAGAATTAGAGGTACCAATATAAGGTGGCAGATCGGACAGGTTGAGTAACATGTCAAAATGGGTACTATTTGTCCAAAAAATGGGTTCGGGTCTGAATACTTTTTGGGTTGAAAACAGGCCAAAATGGTGCTATATTCAAATTGCATTGCTTCAAGGATAAATAATATACAATGTTTTAACCTTTATGCATTAAAAATACACTTGGATGACTTTTGACCCTTTGTATAGTTTCTATTTAAGCAATTTTTTTATTTTACCCGTTTGATCTGTTAGAGATAAAGCATAAATTGACTTGACTCATTTCTAAGTAAATGGTCGAAATTTTCAAATGTATACTAATTGATATATACAATAAAAGGAAATAATATTCTCCATTGTTTGACTGATTTACCTAAGCCATATTTTGTCTTAACCATGAAAGCTGTCTTATTCTGTTCTTACAAGGAAAAAGACTTCAATATAGCATCAATGAACATGAAGAAAACTCAATCCCAGAAACAGAAACAGCCAATCGTAGTAGAATCAAGGTAAGAACTTACATGTTCTTTATGTTACAATTTCCAAAATCTTGATTAGTTCTTCTTTTCTAATTTTTTTAAATAATAACAGTTCTTTTGATCCTCTCATGGAAGACTATGATAACCCGATTAATGAAGGAAAGCATACACCCCCTAAAGATTTCGTTTGTCCTATAACAACCCATATATTTAATGATCCGGTTACACTAGAAACAGGTCAAACTTATGAGCGTAAAGCCATTCAACAATGGTTAGAAAGAGGCAACTCTACTTGCCCAATTACAAGACAAAAGCTTCACAGCACCCAACTTCCTAAAACAAATTATGTTCTTAAGCGTCTCATTGCCAGCTGGAAAGAGTTGAATCCTAGCAATTCTTATCTAGAACATGAGCCTGCTAATATCCCTCAGTTGACTTTGACTTCACCTGATAGTGTGATCAGTCAAGCAACAAATGATGGAACTGTTAACGAACTGAGGATAGCAATTACTAAACTTTGTACCTCTGAGGTGTTAAAAGAAGCAGAAGCAGCGGTTTTCAAGATTGAAAGATTCTGGCAAGATGTGCAAGAATCGAGTATGGAGGTTGAAATTCAAACTATGCTTGCACAACCTCCGGTTATAAATGGTTTTCTTGAGATTCTTTTCAGTTCTATTGACACCCGAGTGTTGATATCGACAGTTTTCCTTCTTTCTGAACTTGGTTCACGTGAAAGTAATGTGATCTCAACACTAACAAGAGTAGATTCGGATGTTGAATGCGTTGTCTCCCTTTTCAAGAAGGGTTTATTTGAGGCTGTTGTGTTGATTTACCTACTAAAGCCATCAATAACAACACTTATTCAAGTGGATTTAGTGGATTCCCTTTTGAGTGTTGTTAGTAAGAAAGAAGCTGAGTTTTTTAAAATGTGTGTGAAACCAAAATCAGCTGCGGTTTTGTTGTTGGGACAGATTGTTGCTGGTGGCGATGATGGTGTGGTTTTCGAAGTTGTTAAAAGGTTGGTTTCTGGGAAGGTGATTGAATGCATTGTTGATAGTTTGGAATCTGAGTGGAGTGAAGAAAGAATCACAGCCGTTCGTTTACTGTTGAGATGTATACAAGAAGACGGAAGGTGCAGGAATGTGATTGCTGATAAGGCTGAACTTGCACCAGTTTTAGAGATTCTTGTTGGGGCGAATGACCAAGACCGGCTTGAGATTGTTCAGTTTCTTTCTGAGTTAGTTAAACTAAACAGGTATCATTTCATCTATCAAATGTGATTCTCAAAGGTGGCAATTTCAACCCATTTACTTATGAATAGGCTGATTCAGGCTATGTTTGTCTCTAACGGGTTAAATAAGTTAGTCAATAAATATTAGCTAAAAGGAAATAGGTCAAATGCATTGCATTCGCCCAAAAAATGTATTTTTATGCATATAACCTCTTAATTTTATTAAAAAATATATTATTCTTGAATTGATATAATAATTAATCATATTTGATAATCATTTATAAAAAAAATTTACTTTTTTGACAAAAAGTTACCTAACCAGCCCTTTTGCCACCTCTAGAAGTTTACAAACATATAGCTATGATTATTTAGGGCCTCTTTGTTATGTTTGTTATTTTAGGAGAACATTCAACAATCAAATCCTGCATATCATTAAGGATGAAGGAACTTTCAGCACAATGCATACACTCCTTACGTATCTACAAACTGCTGCAGCTGATCAATTGCCTGCAATTGCTGGTCTCCTTCTCCAATTAGACCTTCTGGTTCAAATTTCTCTCTCTCTCTCCCTCTCTCTGTGTGCATGTGTGTGTGCACGCATGTATGTATGTATGTATAGAAGAAATTTGATGTACATTAGAGGTGGGAAAATAGACAAAACTTTTTTCCAAACATTTTTATTTGTTTAATAAATAAGTAGTCTGTCAAACATGATTACAAAAGTTGTATTATTTTAATAATAATATACTCTAGTGAATAAAATATTCAAAGAAGTTTTATGCATTAAAAATATATTTTTGGTGCGTTTCTACCCATTGCAGCCTTTTTATAAAGCTAATGTCTATTTTACCCGTAACTTTTTTATGAATAAGTAGCGTATTAAATATAGGTACTGAAGTTATATTATTTCAAAAATAACCTAATTTCTTGAATAAAATAATTAGGAGGCTTCGTGCATTAAAAAGTCCACATTGGGCATCTTTCTACTTGTTCAACACCCGTTTCAAGTATTTCCTTGTTAGCTAATTTCTATCTTGCCCTTTTTACTCATGATAGAACATGACCCAAATTCACCAACTCATAAGTAATCGGGTCAAAATCACCAACTCTTATTCACATGTGATCTTTCTTGCAGGCAGAACCAAGAAAGATGAGTATTTATAGAGAAGAGGCTATTGATACTCTTATATCATGTCTTAAAACTTCAGACTCACCAGCTACTCAACTTGCAGCTGCTGAAACAATTATGGCACTCCAAGGGCGATTTTCGTCTTCTGGGAAACCCCTTGTTCGTACATATCTTCTTAAACAAGCTGGAATCGATAAACCTTATCGGTCCACAATGAGAAAAGAACAACTTGCAGCTATTTCCGGGGAGGTTCAAGAAACTATGGTTTGTTTTAATGTTTTCCAAGTCCTTTTCTCATGTCAAAATACTTGAGATTTATTTATATTATTGACTAGATGTGGCAAAATGGGCGGTTAACTGGTTGGGTAAAGGGTGGTTTTTGGTACTGTTCTAATCGGGTTGAGTTTACCCCTTCTTGTCCAATTTTTTTTTCAATATTTAATGTGTCAAATAATATCACAAAATTTATATTATTTTAGTAATAATTTGATTTTGTTGAATAACAAAGACTTACGAGGTTTTATGCATTTAATATATGCTTAGGGTGGCTTTTGATCCACTTCCTTTTAAGCTATTTTTTTTTCTTTTCAAGTTCACATGTACTAGAGTGATGATTTTGACCCATTTACTTATTCATGAGTTTGTTGGGGTTAAGTTTTTATCTCTAACTAGTTAAATGGATAAACATAGAAAAAGTTGGTTGAAAACAAACCAAAAGTCACCCTAGTGTATATTATTGCATAAAAGCTCCTAAACCATTTCATTCAGAAAAATCATTAGATTAGTTTTGAAATATTTTAATTTTAGTAATCACATATGTAAAACCAGTTATTAATAAAAACATATTTACAATTTGGACAGTAAGTGTTTAGAGACAACCTGGTTGAGTGCGCTTGACTAATATAAAAGTCAAGGCTCTAAGCTCCGCTCCTTCGACTGATTGTTCGCATGTGATTGTTCAACCTGTATAGCATTACCCGTTTCAATTTGTTACCTACCTACTCGACCTGCCCATTTTGCCACATCTAATATTTGTTATTATCGGTTTCTACTGGACAGGAAGAGGAGAAAGCTGCTGAAGAATGGGAGAGAAAGACTGCATTTGTTCTAGTAAGCCATGAATTTGGTCTTATTTTCGAGGCTTTATCAGAAGGATTAAAGAGTAGATACGCAGAAATATGTTCTTCATGTTTTGTGTGCGCAACATGGCTTGTACACATGCTCACACTTCTTCCTGACACGGGAATTCAAGGAGCAGCAAGAATTTGCTTGCTTAATCGATTTTTATCGATCTTCAAGTCTGCAAAAGTTACAGAAGATAAAGCTCTTTCCATGCTTGCTCTTAGCAGTTTCATCCATGATCCTGGTTAGCAGATATATATGAATACATTTCTTTTAAATCCGTAAAAAAATTCAAAATGGGTTGATTGCATAAAAAGGTAATCAACTTTGTTTGCATGATTGAAAGTAACCCTCAAATTTCAAAAATCTTGACAGTAATCTTCATCCTTGACAACAGATAACCATGCCAAAGTGTTAAGAGTTTTTATCACAATTTTGAAAGTTTGAGCAGTGTTTTCAAAATTTGTGTATGTTCAATAATTCTTTTCTAAACAGTGAAAGTTGATTACCTAAAATATAGAAAGTACAAAATTCCTTCCTTTTCTTTTGGTAATTTTGAAAATTCATTACCTTAAATCTATTTATTAGTTCGCTATCTTAAATGAAAATCTTAACAAAATTGGTTAATTACAATTTGCCCTTATGTTCTAAAAAACGAGATGGTTATTTGAAATAAAAGTTGGACCAAAGTTGGTTACTTGAAATAAAAATCTGACCAAATCGGTTACTATTTTTAGCTATTCAAATTATATCGTATCTTTCCCGGATTTCAGATGGGCTGCGGGATATAACTGCACACATGAAGGATATCTTGAAGGGTATAAGAGAGTTCAAGAAGTCATCGACAGTAGCATTCGAAATGCTTAAAGTATTTTCAGAAGGGAGTGAATCTAGTGCTGTGAGTTTCAAATATCGGGGCTAATAAATGAAACCTAACATGTTATTATTGTCATGGCTGCTAAGAAGTTTTTTCTTTGGCATCAGGATCTATGGAGTCATAAAGAACTAGCCCAACAAGATTGTAGCACAAATGGAGAAGTTTTATCCGTTGTATGTGCCAAAGATAAGATTTTTTCAGGGCATTCGGATGGTACCATAAAGGTAACTCCTCTACTCATGCTAGATGGCTATTTCGATCAATTTACTTGGGTCGTTTTGGTTTGCTTGTTTTATTTCTGATGGGTCAAATCTATAAGTACAGCTAAAAAGGGATAAGTCACTAAATCGTTTTATTCAAAACTTTAAAATATTATTACAAAATTTGTTGTGATCATAACTAGCACATTAAATAATTGTAAAGTGGATTAAATCTTGCCACTTCTACCATAATGTGAACCCACTCTTGACCCGGTACCCAACTTGCCTATCTTGTCACCACTACCATAAAGTTACATAATCTGGGACTACAATCACGGGTCTGACAAGCGCTTGTTAAACTGATATGATGAAGGTTTGGACGGGTAAAGGTAGTGTTCTACACCTTATCCAGGAAATTAGAGAACACTTAAAGGCGGTCACTAGCTTGACCATCTTACAATCCGGGGATACACTTTATAGCGGTTCGTATGATAAAACTGTCAGGGTAAGTACCATCTATTCATTTTCTATGTCATTGTATTTTATAAAACTGATTATTTGATTATTGTGACTTGAATTCGTAATAATCAGTTTTTAGTGTTGGAAGTTATAGTAATCAGTTTTCATACCTGCGAGGCTGCAACAGCAAAACTAACTATTAAGAAGTTATTAAGTTTTTTTAAATTCAACTCTAGTTTGTACTCACATTTTGATAGTTAATAGCACTAAAAAAATACAATTATCGGAATTATATACGATAAAAGCTTTAAATAAATTGTTTATAGAAAAGTTATTCTTATAGTTGGTAAAAATTAGATCATATTTTAAAATTTAAATATTTCAACAACATATAAGAAGAAAATGATTGATCATTTTATCCAAAAGTTCCTTGAATAATCATTACAACTCGAGTCAATAGAAGCATGTCCAAACACTATATCTTATGCAACATGTTTTGTTACAAGTGATTATGATTATTAAATATCTTGTGCCATCTTCCGCGATCAACTAGGGTTGGTCTATAAACAAGGAAATGATTCATTGTGAACAAGTGTATGATGTCAAAGATCAAGTGAACAATCTTCTAGTAGCAAACAGTATCTCATGCTTTATTCCTCAAGGTGCTGGAATCAAGGTAGGATTTTTTTGTAGATAATATATTATCGTTGTTTTATATGATAAATTCTATTTTAATTACTGATAGTATCTACAAAGTTGTTACCAGATTCATGCATGGAGTGGAACATCGAAGCTGCTTAATCCTAGTAAATATGTTAAGTGTTTGGCTCTTGTTCATGGGAGATTGTATTCGGGATGTCAAGATAATAGCATTCAGGTGCATATTGTTGTTGTTTTCATGTAGAGCTGGCATTAGCAGTTGTTAACGGGTTGAAATGAGTTCTGGTTGGAACGGGTCATTATTTAGGAGTTGCCCAAACAAGTTGGATTTGGGTTGATCCGAACATTTTTCTTTCCATTTAAAAAAACTTTATATATGTAATTAATACTTCGGAAATAGACTTTCAAAGACCTTTCAACCAGTTAGAGCTGTTAGACCCATTCCCCTTTTCGCTATATATTTTTATGTGACCTGCCAGACCCGTTTAATAAATAAAAACAACCCAAATCTACCCATTCAGAGGTAAACTGGTCAAGGCCTCACCTCTATCTCTGAGTTTTTTCTTAGGCTTCACTGTTATCTAATTAAAATAGAACTTTGTAATGTTTTACAGGAAATTGATTTGGCCACAGGCACATTGAGTTCCATTCAAAGTGGCTCTAGAAAACTATTAGGAAAATCGAATCCTGTCCATGCATTGAAAGTTCATGATGGACTAATCTACTCAGCCAGCTATTCTGTCGAAGGAACAACATTGAAGGTATTATTAATTAGCATGATGATGCTTTTCACTTGCATCATGTACCTCCTTTCTCAAATTTGTTGACCCGTTTGCTTTTCAAAAAAAATTGTGGGCCCGTTTACGTTTAGGTTAACGAGACCCATTAGCACATTTAGTTTCACCTTATAAGAAAATGTTAAGTGACCTAAATGAATTAGAAGTTTAGGTCTTCAGCTCAACATGGTCAAACTAAAAAGCGGGTCACGAGTTTGAAACTTGAAAGTCGCCCAAATCATACCAAGTGTTTACAACCTCCTAAGGTGACAATCCATGTACTAAAAAGTATCATATAAGCATCTTTGTCATTGTTATTGGGAAAATGTATGTAAAAGTTGTAACCACTTAAAAAACTATCATATAGGTCAGCTATGTATATATCATGTGTAATTTATACCAATTTCGATAAAAGAAAGAAAGAAAAACATGTAAGATGACGCCCTTAATCTTTTTAAAAATTACATAAGTTGTAACCTAATATGTCAACACCACATCAAGATACTTTGCCTTTTTGATAGACTTGAGATCATTTTCGTCATTTGGCATAACTTTAGTCGAAATTGGTATAAGTGATATAAGATACATACTTAGTGGCTTATATAATACTTCTAATACATGGGAGGCCTTGATGAAAATGTCTGCATATTTAGGTGGCCTTCGCTTGCATTATCCCTAGTTAATATCATTCTTTTGATCAATGTTAGCAAGCTTTTGTTCATCAAGTCACTCGAGTTTTCTTTTGTTTTTCTCAAAGATATGGAATGCGTCAAACTACAGTTTAATCCAATCTGTGTCCTTAGCGAGTGAAGTACGCACAATGGTGATTAGTTCAGATATGATTTATATGGGTTGTAAAGGAGGGATTGTGGAAGTATGGTGTAGGAAGAAACTCATTAGAAAAGAAATACTACAAACTGGTACAAATTGTAAAGTTCTTTGCATGGCACTAGACAGCAATGAAGATTTGTTAGTGATTGGAACCTCTGATGGCAGAATTCAGGTAATATATTATATATTCCAATTCCAATGTTTTTCACACAATGTTTTCTGTTCAATAGAGGTTAAAAGTTTCAACCCATTTACTTCTTGAGGGTGAATTTTGGTTGTGCTTTATCTCAAACCGATTAAATTGGTTATATCAGAAAAACTAGCTGAAAAAGAACAAACATGTCACATACATCAAACGGGTCAAAAGTCGTTGAAAGCATCATAAAACAAAAGTCCAGCTATCAAATCCTAGTCCATGTTCTTTGTTTGTTGTTCACACAATTTACCCAAAAAATATCTTTACTCGTACATATGTAGCCTTTGTAATTTATTCTGACAAGATGCAGTCTTTGTAATTATATATAAAGCATAATATTTATAGATAAATGTTTGAAAAGTGTTTACAAGTCAACCCGACCCGTTTTGATATGTTACACAACCCTTTCATTTTGCAACCTCTACCTTTCTTTTAACCAATTTTTGGTCCATTTTATGGTCTCGTCTTCTCTTACGCTCTTGTTGGTTGTTTTGTAGGCATGGGGAGTGAGTTAAGATCTTGCAAATCGACGGTAGGACAACAAAAATGAGACATGTCTAACGAAAATATTTTTTTTTTCTTTTCAAGGTTCGTGAGTGAGCTTTGTTTATAAGAAGGTGATGTAATTTATAAATGTATAGTACTAATTATTGCGACGATCTTGTTTTGCGTCCGCTTTGGCTTGTTCAAGTGATCGAGAGTGTTCGGGATGGTAGACGAGTTTCGAGTTCGGGTATCTTGTTTTCTAAGTATAGGTAGTGTATCAATAAACGGGTGGCTAAAATTCCACCCTTAGGCCTCGAGAAAAACAACATTGTGTTACTATATTGTTGATACTGTCACATGATTCTTTGTAATTTCGTATAGAAATTCATTTGTGGTTGTAAGGTATTATTTCAAACAAGTTCCGTGACTAGCGTTAAATGTAGAGACTAATAAAATTATTTTCCCCATATTTTTTCCTATGATAAAATCATCATAAAACAAGTTCTGTGATGAGTTTGGGCTGCCTTTTGTTGGTAAGGAGTTGAGAGACTCCAAGTAAGGAGAGGAGATGAGTGGGGGAGATGGAGAGAGGATCCTCAAATGAGGCGGTGAGCTCCCCTGATTATACGGAAGAAGCCTATAGGAAGGCTAACCTTTTGAACCAGATGATTATAAACCCAATATGAGGTCAAGGAAGGTGGGTGCTTCATCAATAAGGTAATCAAGTATTACCTCGGGACCACTCCTTATACTCGAGTTAGTTATCAAGTGATTTATGAATGCTGAGAATGTTTTCCCTAAATAGTTGTTAGGACCAACCTTTCAAAACGCCACGTGGTAGTTCCTCATTTGCTCCCACCCCGACTCACTCATTAACTCCCCACGGAACATATAAATTAGGAGGTTGTCCTCACGCGGGTACGCACTATGAAACCCTAATTTCATACTTGTCTATATAAATCTCATTGAATGGTAACTGGCTTGAGTGTAGGATAGACGATTTACGCCCACCAAGTCCTCTAACGTGTTTATTCTTTATTGCCAATTTGTAATTTTGAGAAGAGCCCTAGTCACCTTTATTGAAGCCAACTTTGTCGATTTTGCACTAGCATATAGATTTGACAATTTTCAACCTATATACTAATATATAGGCTGGTTTGAAATATGTAATTTTATATGAACAAAGATACAAGCTTTTTTTGGCATCTTTTTGAAATATGTAATTTTATATAACTAACACATTAACTAATTCTATAAAAGAAATTCAAATGTGCAGAAAAGTGTCTACATGTCAATTCGACCTGGGTCGATTTGTTACAAGTTGTACTTGTACTAAAATAACGTGTTACCCAACTTGCCTATATTGCCACTTCTACTAGTATCGGAAGCTAAAAAAGAAATTAAAAGAAAAAGGTTAGCCAGACTAAAATGAATGGTATGCATAATATATCTTTCTATTCCAGCAAGCAATCTTTGAAATGTCCAATGTAAGAAGCCCTCGCTATTGAAGCCAAATCTCCATTAAGGTGGTAATCCTTATTTTGTCTTTTCGGGTTCCTGTTTAGATTACAAAACATCATGCAAGAAAGCCGACTGCATGTCTTGACCAAAACTTGTTCAACCGAGCCATCAAAGATCATAATTGTCCGAGATATCAATTTTCCTGAGTTGTTAATGCCCACATATTATCTGTAGTCCTTTGACATTAACCATTAACCAAACCATCTTCTTGAAATGGCTCAGAGCTTTCTTTACCATCAGTGGCAACACATAAAGCTTTCCAGATGGGTACTAACATTTTCAAGGGTGGACGAAATTTCTGAGGAATGCAAGAGTAAACAGCATGAGAAATCGAAATAAAATGTTGTTTGGATGTTTGTTTTGCAGTGATTATGTAATAGAACGTATTGTTAAAGAGTGTTTGAATGTGTTTTCGTCCTTTAAAAGTTGTAATAATCTGATAATAAGTTGTTTGAGTGTTTGATAATCTTTTATTTATTTAAGAAATCAGTATATAAAACAACCAAAAATGAGATTCTTGTGAAAAAAGGAGACATGTCAAGTGAGATGGAACCAAATAGGTTGTGTTACAACTTGTATGAAACCAAATATTAAAGACAGTTACTGCAACAATCACATAATCAAGCTCAGAACACAAATCCAAACACCTCCTTAGAAGTTAGAAGGAGCATGATAACATGCTCACAGGTTGGTAGATATTAATGAGACCTCTAAAAGAATTACCTTGAAAACTAAGGTAAGCTCATTTTCATCCCGAACCAAGAGAGATAGACACCAGCAACAGGTAACAGGGGTAACACATTCATTCAGCACTGGTTTAAGAATCTTACTTACAGGAATAAAGCACCGCCTTATCCTTCCACTAATAGGTAGTGTAGAAAAAAAGAATTTCGTCAGAAAATATGAATAATTAGAGGTGACAATTTCCATACATTTATTAATAATTGAATCGATTTGGGTTATTATATGTTATGCTAACGAGTCAAATAGATCAAATCAAAAGGTTGAGCTAAAAAGAAAACGGGTCAAACGAATCATAGATGTCTAAAGTTGCCTAACACTTATTTTAAAATCACACAACATAAAACTGTGTTATTCAAATCAGACTAATACCACAATTATATAAATTTTAATTATCATATTTTCCGCACAACAATTTATAAATAATATTGGGCAACCCATACAAAACTTTCTTGTAGTGACCCAACCTGCTTCAGTTTACCACCTCTAAGTTGTATGGTAAAAGGAATGAAAGAGACTAAAACATGGTTTAATGATTAATTAACCATTGTTCTGTTTTCTCTTTTGCTTTTAGATGTGATCTAAGAAGTATCCAAGTGTGTGTACACATGGCTATCAACGAGTTCTTTTTCGGAGGATACTACTGAAAATTTAGATTGGTTGCGAGTGTTTCTTATCCATACTAGTGCCAAAAATCTTTAAAAAAATGTCGTGATAATTGAAGTACCTTCCATAATGAGTTTCAAGCTGGACCCCAAACGCAGGCATAATTATAACAGACTCTGAAACAAACAAATGGAAAATAGAATGAGGGCTGATTATATTTTTCAATTAAATGCACAAATTGCATTGTAACTTTAAGGTTAAGTCGTTAAGGTAAAAATCTGGTATAGAACTATGTATTACAAAATCATAATCCTCGGATTTGCTACAAAGAAAGATTACTGATAACTTGACATGGATTCTGAGGGTATTTGGGATTGCATATTTTTCAACTAATGCTTATTTCTTAAGCTCTTTCAAATATAAGCACGTTAAGAAGTGCTGCCATCAGCACAAAAATTAGCAAATAAGCACATTCTGTTTTTCCATCCAAACACTCTAAAAAGGCAATCTCAAACACCCTCCTAATATACCAGCAGAGATCAACAAATTTCAGATCTTCACCTTTCACAATCGGCCTCCAGATAAGCAATTTGACCAGTAGAACACCAAAAAATAAGCTCCATATAACAGTGGTGACATGTTTTCCCTATATATAGAAAAGATTGTTACATTATTCCACAAATATGACTCTTTTTCAGTGCAAATCAGGCATCACCGATACACAGGAGTTTTACATTCAATATAGCAAGAAAAATAATCCCAATTTTGACCTAACGTTTAATAACTTCATAAACACGTTAATAATACCTTTTCAAAATGGAGAAAGACAGCATATGCTACGAGAAGGATCGCAAACAGGTATATGACAATTGGCTTCACAGAACTTCTCCGGGCAACAATATGATGGGCGTCGACGGCATGCGGCGGAGAAAAGTTGGGATTATCATGTACGTACATGAACCTTGCGTGTGAAATTGTTGATGGATCCGCCATTTTAAAACCAAACCAGAGATTGTTAAACCGATGATTCGATGAAGGTCTAGATGCCCATGTATTTTGAAGTAGGTGAACCTTGATAAGCCCTAATTCGGTGAAACGAAAGGATCTGTGTCTCCTAAAACAATGAAATCAAATAGCAGAGATTTATGTTTAAATTATTTTTACAGAGCTCACACAAATGAGCAGTAAGAAGTTAAAAGGAAATAAATGTAGATATTCTTTCTAATAACACTATAGGATGTGCTTAAAGTTCAACTTATAGTGAAGAGATATATTCATGTCCTTAAATGTTAAGCACTTGATCGTATAGTTCATATGTTTTACAATTTGATAAAGATATGATATCAAAACATGGCCTTTTAAAGCCTTTAAGGAAAGAACAACCAAATTGTGGTGTGGACTCCAGACAGAACTCCACTGATAAAAATTACGAAAAAAGAACAATACTAAATAAATGTAAGGGAGGAAAGGCTCAATCAACAACATAATCTAAATATATAGCTGGAACTTTGTTATAATCTTTTCCCGTTGAGTCAGCTATTTAAGGCTAAAATCTCACATTTTCACTGGTTTCACACAATAGTACAATACCCATGCTCCCTACTATAATGATGTAGCAGGTATACAAAATTTCTTTGTCTAGAATATGTAATTCTGGTAAGTCTTGAAGGTAATTACACCAAATTCAAACCCCACACAGAAAGACAAACATAAAAACACTATGTTGTTCATAATGACATTAATAATGACACAGATGAAGATGCATGCAGAAACCAAGGAAAGCACATCAACACATAGAAACACGTACTGTTCTTTAAAATGAGTTAGAATATGCTTAAAATTGGTAAAAGAAATCTTGCAACAGTTTCATAACACCTAATTTTAAAGAAACCCAATACAAGATTAATCCTGAAGCGGAACCCGGAGGTTACACTTACGAATTCAACCTTAAATATGCCGTTGAATCAGATACTGTAACACCCCAATCCCGAGGCGGATCCCGGAGGTTACACTTACGATACATAACAGATCATAAACTATATTTATTACAAAATGATAACCATACCAAAAGAAGTCTCCATAGGTCCCCAAACTCTAAAGGAAACAAGCATTACCAATATATTCATGTGCAATACCCTACCAATACACAAACTAAAAGGAAATAGACTATCTATAATAAACCTAGTCTCTTGATAGCTCTAACAGCTAGCCCGCGTTCGCATGTCCCTTGTCCCCCCGTCTAGAAAGAAAATGCGGCTGAGCCAAACACGCGGTGCACGGATAAAAAATAGAAAAGAATAATACGTACAAGTATATACGAGTGTGCAAACAAAGAATAATCCAATACCAAAACCAAGTCAATGTAACGAATAGTACGCTCACAAAAGTCAAAGGAATCCATGGGGTATATCAAACCTAGCTCAAAATAGCAAACACTCACTTAACCAATAAGACAAGCATTGCACCCTGAAAATTTGCCCAAGGAGTTGCAGACTCACATGTGCTAACCAGGTGAATAGAGTATTGGGCATTATGCCACAATCCACAAACCAAAACAAAACAATAACTAAAGGTTAACTCATACGCCCCCTAAACAAAGTAGCTCTCGGAGCCAAACTCTAAAAAGATACCATGGACTAATCACACTGCCACGAAGTGTCATGCCATAGGTGCCACAATGACACACCTATGGTACCCCCATAGGTGGATAATATCATAAAAGCTCGCATACCCGGAGTAGAATCAACTAAGCAACAATAATAGGCCAACGCAAAGCACACACAATAAGCAATAACAAAGTGGCCAATACAATAGGCGATCAACTAAGCATAGTCAATAGAGTGCTACCAATACAAATATCATGACGAAGCAATGACATATAGCAATACTATAAGATCAATAACATAGCGAAAAGGGACCTTGAATTGATGAAACAATAAATCCTAACTAGAAAGGTATATATTGTATTAATAGATCATGAATCAAGTAAACTAAGAATTTTGAGATGGATATCCGTACCTTGGATGATTACAATGCTTAATAGAAGGCCCAATTTAAATTTCTATCAATGATCTACAAACAATTATGGGCTTGTTTTAATAGATAAGTAATGATTTTGGTCTAATCATTTTTTTAATAGTTTTAGGTCCTTATATTTTCTAGCTATTTCCTTTTTATTTTAAATTGTTGATCATTGTAATCACTTGCGAACTCGATAATTAATCTTTTTTTTTCGAAACCTCACCAGAAGCATGATTCATAGAATTTAGAGAGAATTTGAGGCAAGTAGGTTTCTTTAATGCTTGCTAACTAATCTTTCCTTACTTAAAACTTATACTTGAAAACATCGACTTATGGTTTGCGGAATGAAAATAACGGAATTGGAATTTGACCAAGGAATTAGAATTTGGTGGAATTGGAATTGATAAGAATTGGAATCTTCAAAAAACCTTATTCTGTTTGGTTGATAAAAATAGGAATTGGATTTAGAATCTATAACAAAATCAAACCAAAAAACATATCACTTTGTTTAACAATTGACTCAGCAAACGAATCAACCACATGGATAATTGAAGAATTCTTGTACTCAAATAATTGAAGAAGATAAAAATCAATTTTTAACTAATGGAAACAGCAAATGAAATAAAATGAACAATCGATTTCTTGACAAATGAAAATCAATAGTTGAATTGAAACAATGAAATGAAAACATATTCAAATGAAATTGATTTGTTACCTGTTGTTATCAAATGGAAACACCAAATGAATGTTTGATTTCTTAACTAATGGAAATCAAAATGATCAAAAACAGAAACAAAGGGAAAAAATTAAATTTCTTAACTGCTG
>JAUEJL010026206.1:0-21553 GCA_032274825.1 Drosophyllum lusitanicum | reverse complement strand
CTAAAGGGCATGACATGATTTGGGTCATAGTTGATCGTTTGACCAAGTGTGCTCATTTTCTTGCTACTCGCGAGACAGCTCCTTTAGACAAGTTGGCAAAGTTGCATGTGGATGAAATTGTGTCTAGACATGGAGTACCTCTATCTATAGTTTCGGATAGGGATTCTCGTTTTGCATCCAACTTTTGGAGGAGCCTTCAAAGAGAGCTTGGTACTCGTGTTTATTTGAGCACAGCTTATCACCCCAGACGGATGGCTAGTCTGAAAAAACCATTCAAACTTTGAAAGATATGCTTCGTTCTTGTGTGTTGGAATTTGGTGGATCGTGAGATTATCATCTACATTTGATTGAGTTTGCGTACAATAATTCCTACCATTCTAGCATTGGTATGCCTCCTTATGAAATGCTCTACGGGAGACGATGTCGGACCCCTACGTGTTGGCTAGAACCGGGTGAAAAATAGTATGCAGGTCCAGAAATAGTCCAGTTGACTGCAGACAAAGTCAAAGTTACACTTGAAAAGCTTAAAGCCGCGCGGGATCGTCAAAAGATGTATGAGGATAAAAAGAGGAAACCTATGACTTTTGAGGTAGGTGATAGAGTGATGCTCAAGGTACTGCCTTGGAAAGGGGTGATCCGTTTTTGGAAATGTGGCAAGTTGAGTCCTAGGTATATTGGGCCATTCAAGATCTTGAAGTGGGTTAATGAACAAGCTTATGAGTGGAGTTATCACTAGAGTTGGAAGAAGTTCACAACACATTCCATGTTTGTAACTTCAAAAGGTCCAAAGTAGAGGATGAACAAATTCTTCCTATCAATGAGTTGCGGGTTGATCCAAAGAAACGGTTAGTTGAGGAACCGGTTGCAATTCTGGAAAGGAAGACCAAGAAACTAAGGAAGCGTTTGATTCCTTTGGTGTTGGTTCAATGGAAGCATAACCAAGGTCCTAATCTAACTTGGGAGACCGAAGACGACATGAAAACCCGCTACCCTTATTTGTTTAGTTAAATTGATTCCGATGACGGAATCATTGTAAGGAGGGAGGAAATGTAATATCCGAAATTTTTATAAAATTAAAGAATTTATAAATATGTAAAAGTAGTTGGGTTTTATGTGATTATTAATGTAGTTGTTGTGCCCATCCTTGCATATTTATATATATGTGTGTGAATATTGTTTTATAAACTAAAGATTAAAGTGTAAGAGTATAGATTATTGAGGGACTAAAAGTGTAACTTGTATAAATGTGTATATTGACTCAAATGGGGAGTCAAAACCCCATTTTTGTGGCTGGAGCAAAATAGAGAGAAAGAAAGAGAGTGTGTCTAGAGAATTCTTGGCAAGGAAGAAGGGAAATCAAGGAGATACTTTGGAGATTTTGGTGTTGTTGATTCCTATTGTGTATTTTGACATCTAATCCATCATCTAGCTTGGGTTTTTGAAGCAAGGAGAAAGGGATCAAGTTGGGTTTGGGAATCAAGTAAGTTTTTAACTTGTGATTGTGTTTGATACTAGTTGTATATGTTGTATTTGTTGGTTTCATGGTGAAATTTGTGAAAATGGTAGTAAATGGGTCAAGAATTGGAAGAAATGGTGAGCTTAGGGTTTGATTAATTAAAGATATGAAAAGTGTTGATGTTATAGTGTTATGGAGTGTTATTTGAGTCCTATTATGCTGCAAACAAGTGTTGATCTCAAAAGAATTGAGTTTTGGTCGGATTGGTGTTAAAAACAAGCTTACAATTACTATTCACGCTGCTTCGCGACGCGAGGTGTACTGTTTGCCTTGCTTCGCGGCGCGAAGCATATGCCTCGCGGCACGAGGCACCTGGTTCAGCACTTTATTTTTCCAGCAATTTGTAGCTGGCGCGAGGCACCTTTCCTCGCGGCTCGAGGAGCCCTGAAACTTTCAAAAGCTATGTTTTGACCCTATATTTGTTTGGGATTGATTCTAATGATTTTAGGGGGATAAAATGGAGTCTTTAAGACCCAAAAAAGGTGTTCAAACTTGGTTTTGAGCCTACATTCTTAAGGAGTCTTAATTTTGGTTAACTTAACTAAGTTAACCTTATGCTTTATGATTATAGGACTCTTGCTCAAGTGAATTAGCTTTGTTTTGGATAAGAAGTGATCTTCATCACTTCAATCAGGTGAGTTGTACCCTGCGGATACACTTTTAGTTTATAAACTTATAAGTCATCTAAATGATTTTGTAATCTATGTTTTACACATTATGGCATCAATGTGACTTGTTATAGTTGATTATCATGTTAATGTTAATATGTTGTGCTTATGTATATGTTTTTGCAAGTTTTGAAAGCATGTAATCCTCTGTGATGTTTCTTGCAAGTTAATAACTATATGTGTTTAACTTGCTTGCGTTTGTGATTGTGCCTTTGTGGTCCGAACCTGTGTTTGAGACTTAGTGCTTTGTACCGTATGGTTCCTAACCATTTGGATAATGTGTATTGGTTCATGTGGCTTTAGCAATTGAGGAACCTAGATACATGGGTGGTTGAGGAATTGGTGTAAAGAGTGGAGGGGGATGATAGTACCCATTATGACCGTATGGTTCAACGGGCTGACGAGCCACCGAACCTAAGCAACACGAGTGGACTTGGGGAACAGGTTATTCCCTCCTAATAACCGTTGTTTGGTGGACTGCTTCGTGCTTCCCCCACCTTGATGGGAGATGTGGACACACCCCCACATGGACTTGTTGACCATGGTTGGCCACTATGGAAGATACAAGCTCTAGTGGACTGTCCCCCACATCATGTGTGCTATAATAGGTGATGCCATGTTGTTTAACTTGTGATGATGACTTATCTATTTGGTTAAAACTATTTTGGTACACTCACTAGGTTATGCTAACAACTCGGTTGTTTCAATTGTTTTGTATCCACAGAAAAATAGTTGATTTGCCGGTGAGATGGGAAGAAGATTTTGGGAAGCCCTTGTTAAGACCTGTTGTGACATGTTTGGATATACATGACATTTGCACTTCTTTTATATATTTGTGATTAATGGTCGTGTAAACAAAACCTCAAGTAAAACCAAACTTTTATAAATCTGTTAAAGCTTCCGCACACTTTTGTAAATGAAATGACAAATGATGATGTTTTATTAGTAAATGGAAAAGTTTAAATTTGCACTGAAAATTCAGGGTGTTACAAGTTGGTATCAAAGCCAAGGTTTGAGAGAATCAAGCACTTTAACGAGTATTTGGTCTCAAACCGAGGCCGACCATTAAGTGAAGATCCAAACATGTCATGTGGGCATATGGGTTAAGTTGAGATTTGTATGAGAGATAGGAAAACCCTATTTCCACATGCATTAGAGTTGTTGAATCTCTGCTTAATGTGCTACTTTGTTGTTATCTAATTGTGTGTAGTAGACAAGACTTAAGGCATGGATGCCCATAATGATGATAACTTCTCCATTGTCCGACCTAGAGGTGATGAAATATCTCCAGAGCATTCTCAACCAAGCGGGAATCCTGGTTCCTGCACTCTCAACCCCACTCGGGTAATCTTAATGATCAGTCTTCCATGATAGCTCAACTTCTGACTCGCATCCAGGGGTTAGAAAACCAGTTGAAAAATAACAATGATTCACCTAAGACTTAGACTCATGACTAGTCCAGTGATGCTTCTATCTCAAGGAAACCCACCGTTTCCTATAAGACCTTTCTGAACTGTAAGCCCCCTACTTATAAGGGCAGTGATGATCCAATTGTGACCTTTAGTTAGATTAGAGAGATGGAGTAGACGATTACCTCATGTGACTATGATGAGGAACATAAAGTTTCTTATGCTATTAGACAACTGAAACGAAGAGCTTTAGCCTGGTGGAACACAATTAAGGCAGCAATGCCTAAGGGTGAAGCTGACAAGCTGGGTTGGGATGAATTCCTTGAACTGTTTTAGAAGGAATTCTGTACTGAAAGAGATCTTGAAAGACTTGAAAGGGAGTTCTTGAATATAAAACTAGGTGATTCTACCATGGATGAGGATTTGACCAAAATGGTATTTTTGAAAATCTTATTTACCAAAGTGGTATCTTTTTAAAACTATTTACTAAAGTAGTATATTTTCTTTTTTATGTTGACTATCACTCCCTGTTGAAGAATGAAGACTTCAAAGTAAAATAAAAAACCCTTGCTCCCGATTCTCTCATTCCACCCTGTTGCAGACGATTTCGACGGCAAGAGGCAACGGCGACGGAGCGGTGATAGGCAGCGATCTGAGTGACGACAGCGGTACATCTTCTATAATCGACGGTGACGGGTGGCGCAGGGCAGCGACGCACGGAGACGGCGACAGGCAGCGACGGCGCGGTGATCTGAGCGACGACAGCGGCGATCTGAGCGACGATCTGAGCGACGACAGGCACGCATGCTTCTCTAATCGACGATCTGAGCGACGGTAATTGATTTTCTTGTTTCTCGTGTTGATTTCATAAATTTCGATGCTTTTTTATGTTGTTGTTCAAGCAACATCATGGATTTGGTGTTTATCAGTAAACTTGCATCCTTGTTGTTCGATAAAATGCCATGAACTGCTGAGGCTGATGACATGATTCAATTTATTTCTTGTTGTTCGATAAAATGCTGAGGCTGATGACATGTATTTGGTAGCTTGAATGGGGGTTTCAATCAGGCTAAGACGGATTTTTGATTCAATTTATTTCTTGTTTGTACGTTTATATGTAAACTTGTTTGTACTTGGTGTTTATCTGTAAACTTGTTGTATTGGTGTTTATAAGTAAACTTGTTTGTATTGGTAGGTAATTGTTGTTTATAAACAATTTTTTCTGGTTTTTGGGCAGATGATTATTGTTTATGATTAAAAATCTGGTTTTTGTTGATAGATGAATGGTGTTATATTGGTTTGCTATTATGATGAGAAAGCCCGGATTGTGTTAGATAATGGTGTTACATTGGCATTTTTTGGTAGATAATGATTGTTTATGATCAGCCGTTCCAAAAAAAACGATTGTTTATGATCAAATTTTTGGTTGTTTTGGTAGATGAACGGTGTTACATTGGTGTGCTACTGTGGTGGGAAAACTTGTGATGGCCCGGATGGTGTTACATATAATAAACCTCCGAGTAAAGCAATCAAGGTCACCCGTGGAATAGAATTTGATGAATTAATCAACCGTATATATCGTGCTACATCTCTTGATAAACAACACTACCAAATCAAAGTAATGTGTAGATATCCGTCGATTGATATTGGCCAGAATCATCATCATTAAAATTGCTTCCACATTGTGAACAATTACGGAATAAAAAAGGTCGTTCTCGTTTTACAAGACTAAGAAATGGAATGGACATAAAGGAAGCAAGAAATGCTCAACTTTGTGAAATCTGTAGGCAAAAGGGTCATAATCGAAAACGGTGTCCGTCTAAACCAAGGTAAATAGGAACACAAGTAAAATATTATTTTTATGTTTCATTTATATGACTACTTATTTCTTTTTTCCTTCCTTTTTTTGCAGGTAGAAATTGATTACTAGTTCAAGATTTAATCTAATCACGTTATTTTAGATTGTATGTTTGATTGTGTTACTAGTTCAAGACTTCAAGTATGACTATTGTTTTGTAACAAGACGTTTGTTTCGTACCTCAAAACATTGTATGTTTAATTGTGGTTTTATTTTATATTATTAGAGTTTGTTGTTTAGAATTTGTTTCTTTTTGAACAAGTTTAGAATTTATTTGATTGTGTTAAATAAGTCATTTTGGTAAATTTGTAAACAAAGTGATAAAATTGTATTAAAATATTAGCAAAAAAAGAAAAAAAAAAAACTAAAAACTAAGTGCTGGCTGGAAATAAAATAAAAAAAACACTGATTTGGTAAATATTTTTATTACTATACTGTTTTTATAAATAGTTTTAAAAGTATAATAAATAAGTTTTTCAAAATACCCATTTGCTCAAAAACTCAAGAAACAACCCATCACCCAGCCACAAAACGATAAAAGGACAAAGATACTGTGTTGTGCTTAGATATTTTTAAAGAATTAAAAAAAAAAAAAACAAATCTGACAATTTTCAGAAACCCAATTCTAAAAACCCTAATCGAGTATCAAATCATTTGCTTTCATATTTTCTCTAATCCCCCCAAAAGCAGAAAGACATCCCTGCGTCTTTCCTAAGCAGAATCTCCACCTCTCTGTTCAATTTACACCCACACTTTCTCTCTTTTTACGTCTTTAGGGTTCACTACCGCCCTCAAAAATTCAGACACGCAACGCACCGTCATGACTGAACAGAACGCTACCGCCGGCACCGATTTTCCCACGAAAAAGCCCAGAGAGGGTGAAGAGAACGGCGCCGCCAATGGTGGTGGAAACATATCCTCTGTTATTCCTGGTTGGTTTTCAGAGATTAGCCCAATGTGGCCTGGTGAGTTTCCTCTATATTTTCTTCATTTGATTAAAATTTTAGTTCTATTTGCTTGATTTTGTTTTTGGGTTTGCTTACAGATTTAATTAATTCCAAAATTTTGATTTTGTTTGTGGGTTTGCTTAAAGTTTGTTTACAGAGGTCCCCTGTTCTTCCAATTTCTCATATTATGCTAAATCTAGCATTTTTAAAAAAAGAAAAAGAAAAAAGAGATATGTTGGGTTCTTATTTTCATCCTGCTAGATGCCCTTTTTCGAAGCACATATCAGTTTTATGAGTTTTTGGGTTGATTTTTGGATTGTTATAGCTTAGAAGAGATCCTTCCTTCTTTGGTTTATTAATTAATCATTATGTCCAGACTTTTTTTTTCTTCCCATTTTCCTTCCAAAAAAGCGAGTATTTTTTGTTGTTATCACATGAATTAGTCAAAGTGATAACTGATTTTTCCCTTAATTAATTAAAGGAAAATAGTAATCATGGATTATATTGCTTTCTTATAATTTTTACCAAAGCTGAAAAGCAATATTGAGGGAGCTTAATTAGTTAATATATTGATAATGATAGGAACATCTTTGATTATGTACTAGCAAGTTGGCTTATCAATTATTCAACTATTGGATTTGTGATGCCTACCTCATGAGGATGCAAATAATGATGTAATTGATATGATATTTCTAGTAAACCTTGGAAGTTCTGTAATCATTTCTTTTGTTTCTCATTACTGAGTGAGTGTCAAGGATCGCGTAGGATTTCTAAAACTGCTTTTACCAAAAAGCAGGGGAAGCTGCTTCTCCAAGCATGCATTTTTAAGCAAAAAGAAGAGTGGTAATCACGTTGATTAAAGGCAATACCATTTCAAAATGTAATAAACAGAAAATCAAAGGCAAAAGACAATCCCAAACACCCTCTAAACATGGCTTATGGGTTCTTGTCATCATTTTATTATCTCTATGCACCATTGAGCTTTGAATTGTCTTGGTTGCTTCTGCTTAGAGTTTAAATCCTTTTGTTTTATCATTTGACTGACACCATCTATAGTGCATGTAATGATGTTCTGTTATGATAGTGGGCAGTTCTTTATTTTTTTTGTTTGTTAAGGATTGTGCAAAACCTTAAATTTTCATATGCTAGTTGACTTGACCCTAAGGTTTATTGATTAACTGGTATTTTTCTTTTGTTGGAATCCTTCATGATGTTTTTCACTCTATACTTGCGTTGACTTGCAAGAATTTCTTTATTTTAAATAAAACATGTGAACTTTTGTGCACTTGGGTTATGATTGTTGTTCAGCATAATCTTAGTGAGACATGTGAACAGAAGACTGAAATGTCAGTTCAATTGAGCATGTGTGTTTAAAGTTATGCAGAATCAATCATTCATAGGGACTCATGATACTTCCTTTTTTAAAGCTTAAAAGTCATATATACGACTTTTGCTAGCCTAATAGATGATTTTAATAGTGAATGTTGTACAAATTATTTCTGTTTCTTGAAATCTAAAGCTTTTTACTTTTTAAATTTTAAACTCAAGTACTTGTTAGTAAAACTAGTTTGGATTTTCAAGTCTGTAAAGTCATCTGTTAACTCTTTGAGTTCAAGCACGTGATACTTAAATTTCCGTTTTGATGGTCCCTCACTATTAAGCTACACTTTATTATACGAGTTTTTCTTTGTTGAAGAAGGGGGATTTTACTATAGGATTTGTATAGTGGGTTCTATAATATATATTTTCTATGGTTGAAAAGATAAATGTCATCATTTTCTTGAATGAGAAATATGACAATCAAATACTTTTTGATATTTTTGTTGGTGGGCGGAATTTTAATCATCCGGTGGTGATATTAATAATTTTATATAATTATCTGTTGACCTTTTTTTTAATTTTATCTTTTTCATTTATGTGCAGGAGAAGCACACTCTTTGAAGGTTGAAAAGATACTGTTTCAGGGCAAGTCTGATTACCAAGATGTTATGGTTTTTCAGGTATTTGGTTTTCTAAATTCTTTTATTTTTTTCTTTTCTTTTTTTTCTCTGAATAATGAACCATGTGAATTCTGCTTGTTTCAGTCAGCAACATATGGAAAGGTTCTTGTTTTGGATGGTGTAATCCAACTTACTGAAAGAGATGAATGTGCATACCAAGAAATGATTACTCATCTCCCACTTTGCTCGATTCCCAACCCGAAGAAGGTCTTGCCAACTCTTAGAACTTTTTTCTAAGTCTTTGATGGATAATACTTTTCTTTTTCCTATTTTGTCATGACAAACATCAAGTTTTCCCATTTGTAGATTATATCACCTTACCATTTGTCCATCTGCAGGTGTTGGTTATTGGAGGAGGAGATGGTGGTGTCTTGCGTGAAGTAGCTCGGCATTCTTCAGTTGAGCATATAGATATATGCGAGATTGATAAGATGGTAGTTGATGTGAGTCATCATGAACTTTTGAAACTATATAAATGATTGCTTATTTTTTTTGTGTCAAGATAGTGAAATCATGTTGAACATAAATAGATATCACTAGATGAGTTAATTGGTTATTTTAGCTTAGAAATTGCCAAAAACTCAAGTTGGAAATATTGTGTAACAGCCATTTTCGCTATTTCAGCGTGCTTCAGGGGGGGTGGGGGTTTGGAGGTGCGTTTAAATTGATTAGTCTGTTGAAGACACCATAATTAGTTTTGAGTATTTAGATTATGATTATGATCTTCTGATTGGGGTCAGAATGATATTGTCTACTATCTAGCTGTAAGCAACTAACTATCTATTAATGGCTCTTAAAATTGCAATAATCACTTTAAAAACCTGTGTCCGAACACACCTAAATATCACAATTCATAAAGGCAGCTAAAATCATAGCCTTCAATTTGATTTTAAGAGAGTGAGCAAAGGTCAAAGTTGATGTGAATTATTCTCTCTTTGCAGGTTTCAAAAGAGTATTTTCCTGATGTAGCTGTAGGATACGAAGATCCTCGTGTCACGCTCCACGTTGGTGATGGTATATATATGCAGCGAGATCTGTACGTCTGTTTTATTTTTATTTGTTAATTATTAACACTACGTCTTTGTATGATTTTCAATCTTTTAGGAGTTGCATTTCTAAAGGCTGCCCAAGAGGGAAGTTATGATGCTGTTATAGTTGATTCTTCAGATCCAATAGGTATACCCACATCCTCCAACATACTTGTAAAATTGCTCTGGCAGTTCGCTTCGGTTTTTGGTTGGCAGGTTTATGTATCCCAACACGAACCCGACCCATTCAGTTAATCATGTTGGAAAGGTGGACCCTAACCTTCAAAAGCAACCGGCCACATTGTAGTTGAAATTTACGGGAAAGTGAAACTGAATTTATAGGCAAATTTTAGTTGTGTTTTTAAGCAGGTTGCCAGGTTAAAAATGAAGCCTGACCCGCTTGTTAAATGGTGTATCTGTGAGAACCCAATTTACAACCTAACCCATTAAGCTCCAACCCTAACCTATTTATCTTGTGTCAGTTTAATCACCTCTCGTAAAACACACTTAAAAATGTCAAGCTTAGAGATTTTCGGGCAAAAGACGTGCCTTTATCTTTAAGAAGAATCCTCATTATATACTTGACATATGAGATAATTAGCCGCCCAATGTCCCTAAACTACAAAAAATGCAGATTTTTAGCCTATAAAACGTCTTGTATATCCTAAGTAATGATACTAATAATAACATGGTGAAGATTGATTTTCTACTTGATATCTGGTAATCTGATATCCGTGACAAAAATCTGAACTTGACAAACTTACACCGTGATGTAACTTCAGGTCCTGCAAAAGAACTTTTTGAGAAGCCATTTTTTCAGTCAATTGCAAAAGCGCTTCGTCCAGGTGGGGTCGTTTGTACTCAGGCTGAGAGCATTTGGCTCCATATGCATATCATTGAGGATATTGTTGCAAATTGCCGCGAGATCTTTAAAGGCTCTGTTAACTATGCCTGGACCACGGTTCCTACATATCCCAGGTAAATTAAATAAAAAATGTAGCAATATATTTCGTGTAATTGTATTTAACTCTTAATTGCTTAGTAATAAATATTGAAAAAATTCTTACTTTCGGCTCAACCACACCCAACACCTCCTGTTTGGACCCGTACCAGAAATTTTCTTTTTAACCTAAATGCATGTTGACCCATTTCCCAGCTAGCCATTTTGCCCCGTCCAGTAATATATTTTATTGACCTCTAATTTACCATTGCACTAGAAAACTGAATGTTTTAATACCCTTCTTTTGTGGAGATTCTAATTGGACTCACAAATTAAACCCGTGAAATACTAGAATAAATGAAGCAACATTCTTTCTCTTGATGATTATGGGGTGTGTGTGTTCCTTTTCTTTTAAAAAATCCTAAGAAATACGGGTTTTCTTTGTTCTTTTTTTATGATCAATGTAGTGTTGTTATCAATCTCTTTCTTTACTCTGCATCCTTCATATTGTGGGCCATCTTCACCTCTCCTTAAATCAAGTAACACATAGTATCTGTTATGATCACCGATTGGACCCACAAAATGAAAATGATGAGTTATCAAAGACTAGTAGAAAAGATTTCTCTTTTGAAGAGTGATTTTAGATAAACGTAAAGTGTTGGCAATTGGCAATAAATTTTCCACGTAGCAATTTTGAGTTTGTGGATCCCGGTCTTCATTTTTCCATGCAATTCTTTCTCAAAAAAACCCATAAAGTGAAAATGTACCACCTAAACAATTGAAGCAAGAGTCATCTTTGATCGGTGTGTTTTTTGATAAACGTGAACTCAAATATTCTCACCTTTTGACTTCAGTGGGGTCATCGGCTTCATGTTATGTTCAACCGAGGGACCAGAAGTTGATTTCAAGAACCCAATCAACCCAATTGATGCAAAGGAGAATGAAAACAAGTCTATCGTACCCTTGAAGTTCTACAACCAAGAGGTATTTTTTAATCATTCCAATAACAGCTCAATACTTAAGGGGGTGTTTGGGACTGCTTATCTGTTTATTGCGTATATAATACAAGCTCGTCTATGGGTGTTTGGGATTCCTATCCAAAATGCATATTTGATAATGTACGGGTAAAATAAGCTATTTTCAATAAGCGACTTATCTTGAAAAGCAAACAGATAAGTAGTGTTCAATATATTTCACATCCTAAATCTATTCAATGCTTTCCACATTCAGATTCATGCAGCTGCTTTTTGTTTGCCTTCTTTTGCCAAGAAAGTGATAGAGGCAAAAGCAGAAAACTGAAATATGTTTTCAAAAAAGAGAAAGAAAACACAGTTAGCAAGAGAAGGCAGAATAGTTCATGTAAAGTTTCCGGGCTTCCAATTGTTGATTGAAGATGGTTCAAATGTCTTCAAGATCGATCGAAATCAGAATAATTTGAGTTTTTAGTTTCGATCGCTATGCTGCTGTATCAGGTGATGATGCATTCAGTAAGTTTTATATAATCCTATAATGGTAATTCCAATTTCAGTCCATTAGATGCATATCAGCATCACTTATGTTTGTGCACAATTTGTTATCTTTCCATAGATTTTATGGGGAATTTTTTTAATGTTAATTGAATCTTTTGTCTTCCATTCTTCTTAAATCTTTACATATAAATGGATAATTGTTGGGCCTCTCTGTAGCACTTTGGCCTTTTGGGTTTCAAGAAGATGTGCAAATCTTGATACATCTTTGGTCTTAACTAGTCAATAGATCTATGCAAAATCACAAATGAGAAACCTTAAGACGAGAAACAATTGACTTATTGTGTTGGTCAACCTATGATTCCTTGTCTGCTCGTTGGTCAACCTGGATCGAATAAAATTACGGCACCGGTTAAATTTAAGAATTGGTTCCCCCTAACTTTAATGAGTTTGGTCCTTTCTGACTTTCTTATACTTTTAAGTAGAAGTGAGACAAAGCTGCAAGGGATTGGCTGAATATTGATCTAGTTTAGGCAGCTTTCAGTTTCTAGGGGCGGTTTACAATTGCTTTAGCAGGAGTTGCTATCGGTATTGGAAACGTTCTTAGTTCCTCGATTCATTCCGTGGCTCGGAAAGTAGGAATTCATCTTGGTAGTCCCTCCGTCTGATTAAATGACTAAACTACTTTTATCTTATTTATCTAATAATTTGTTTTAATATTTTAATATCTTAAAGATTAAATAATGTTTTAATTGGTTTCATACTCTTAACACTTACCCTGTGCATTCACTTTCACAAACGCACACACGCTCGAACTCTGTCACTCCGATACCATCTCTCTGTTGACGCTACTATCGTGGCACCTCGCGACCTATGATGCCAAACATTATCGAGGACATTGACGATTCGGTTGACTGATTTTGGGTTTGTGATGAGTCGATTAGGCTTTGATCAGGTTTTTTATGGTGATTAGGGTTTGATGTGGGTATGAATGCAGATTTTTGTTAGGGTGATGATGGTGGTTTGCTAGGGAAAGGTCAAGGAATGTGTTGGTGGTGTTTGACGGCGAAGAGGCTAATAACAGTGGTAGAATCGGTGGCGGTAATCAGAATAAGAGAACAACAATCGGTCATCCTTTATGAAGTTATGTGACCAGCTTTGATTTTCTAACATGTTCTTGCTAGTCTCCGACATCATTTAATCTAATATTTGTGGATGTTATTCTTTTTTACTCAAGCCGTTCTAAAATTATGTGCTAGAGGTTGTAGCAATCCAAACTACCCCACTACAGCAAGACCCTTTTGATGTTGCACAAAAGCAATTACGTTACGTTTAACAGGTACTAAAAAGGCTACTCCTAGTAGAAGTAGTAGAATTAAATGTGGTAAAGTGTAACTAGTTATTTAATTGGATTAGAGACCAATAGTGTAAGAAAATAAGGCCAGGATTAACCAAACTTGTAATAATTGCGACCCATAATCAAAATTGAAATTTTAACTAAGGGTAGAGACAAAAGAGTGTAAGTAACTTCAAAAGATCAAATGTTCTTTTTCAAGAAAAACAATCGATAGCTAAGTGATTGATTGAACAAATGCTTGGTTAGGGACATGAAGCGCAAGGTTCTTGTTCAAGATTCAAGAAACGTGAAAAACACTCGAACCAATAAAAAAGGAGACGATGTGGTAATTTTCGAGGTGGATAACGTGCTATTGCCGGAGAGATCTAAGTTCGTCATTACAAAAATAATGTGTATTGTTTTTACTAACTTTGAACACAGTAAAATAAATTTTATATACATGTGCTATACATAATGAATCCTTAGTGGGTTTATATATTCTCCTTTGTGAGAACTTCGTGATGTGTGTTCAAAATTGAGCAAGTGTGAATGAGATATCAATACTCAAAGTTGAGTATTTAGAATGAAATGGAATAAGTTTTCTATTTGGTTTGTGTAATCAAAAGGTATTGAAAGTATATAAATGTCTCATAATAAAAATTAGATTAATTAGTAGTTAATTACTAATTAATTTTGGTATTAAGTGGTTATAATCTATACTATATTATAAAACATCTAACTTTTTATCTCTTAAAATTTTTAAGACTACTTAATTTTAAGTAGTACATGTTTTTATGCTTAAGATACAAACACTTAAAGAAATAGCCTAACCAATCATTCCCTTAATCATCTCAACTAATTTAAGACAATTGTTTTAATAAATCATTAAACATCACAAGAACTATTTAATTTATCTAATTTTGGTTAAATTACTTACATCAATACAATTTTAAGGCTAAATTATCTTTTTCTCTAATTATTTAATAATAATATTTTTATTTTATTGTTTTTCAAAAACTATTTTAATAACTAATCTATACTATATTATAAAGCATTTAACTTTCTATCTATTAAAATTTTTAAGACTACTTAATTTGAAGTAGTACATGTTTTTATGCTTAAGATACAAACACTTAAAGAAATAGTCTAACCAATCATTTCCTTAATACTATTTAATTTATCTATTTTGGTTAAATTATTTACATCAATACAATTTTAAGGCTAGATTATCTTTATCTCTAATTATTTAATAATAATATTTTTATTTTATTGTTTTTCAAAAACTATTTTAACAACTAATAAAAAGGTTGATTGGAAAAAAAAGAAATAAAGAAAATAGAAAAAGGAGAAATAACATGGATATGTTGTCGAACATATTCTATTACTAACACTGCATTCTGCACATACCATACCCTACATTCTTGAAATCAAACATGTTGTCAAGCACAAACTATTGTCATCGCAGCCGCATTACGCAAGAACAACGCTAGTGTCTCATAAATGGTTATAACGAGAGTTGAAACCTATATTTAATTCATTTAATTAAGACTTGTATTTAATTCCTCCACGAATTAATTACTTAGGTTATAACCTTCACTATATAAGGAGACATTAGTTTCATTCTTGAATAGCTTGGACTTTTGAGTCTTGAAAAACCAACGAAACTTGTAAAAATACTCTCATTCTCTTGTTAGTTGCATACGAACTTTCTGACGACGTTTCTTGGTAAGTGGTCATCTCCGGTAGTATATCTGCTTAGGCTGTTGAACCCTAGGAACAGACGACGAATTTATTTAAAGGAATCATGTTAGACACGAGTCTTAACCATTCTTTAGGAGTCTGTTTCCTGAACCTAAAGTTCAGGTTTCATGAGTTGCTTTCTTGAACCTTTTTCAGTATCAATTTTTGAACTTGTCTTCTAAACTAGTTTTTAGAATCAGTTTCTAAACCTAGTTTTTGGAATCAATTTCAAAACCCAACTTTCAGGAATTTGTTTTCTAATATTGTTCTAAACTCTGTTTTTCAGTAATGGTTTGTTGAAATGGTTTTACCAACAATTTTAAACTGATTCGTTTGTTTTTATTCCTGGTTTAATCGAGTTTGTTTCGATTTAAATTACTTTGTGCTTTGTGTAAACAAATTGGTATTGTGGTTCTAATTGTTAACGTAAAATTTGTTTTCCGGGATGGTGGACACTCCCATGAACATGAATGCAACAACACCGGTGCCTAAAACTTGAGGCTTAACCATAATTTATGTTATTTAGAACTTTGATACAAACTTATTTACCCAAGCCAAAATTTGTTTATAAAATTTAAAAGATATGCCCTAGAAAAAGTAAATGTACGAAAATAACTCTTGAAGCCATTTATAGGGGATAAAGACTACTCAAAGCATCCCATTGACAATAGGCAATAGCATCAACCACCTTCTTTTTCCAATGAAAAGTGAAACATGATCATATTAAATTTATCTTGGTTTTGGTTTTGATTTTGTTTGGAATTTTAAAGGTACTTTCAAGAGCACATTTTTTTTATAAAAAATAGCATGAAAACTAGTCAATAATATGTTTTTATTAATTAATTATATTTTTGTTCTATTTTAGTAATTATATACGTTAATATACTATTTGGCAATTTAAGCATCAAATAACTAAAAAAATGATTTGTTATATTTAAAGGATCGACGTAAAGTGAATGATTGAGACAGAAAAAGTATGATTACCAAACAAACCACTAGTAAAAGTACGCTCTTGTTTTATGAAATTTGTCCTACTTTAAATTAAAACAAGGGAAATTTTAATAAAATAGCAACATATTTTTTAAAAAAATTTAAAACTAATAATTATAGAAATTTGAGTTCTCTCGTGAAAATATATGTAATTTAACTAATTTTATATATTTTGTTATTTTCTACATTGCATTTATTTCCGGAAGTAAAAAGAAAGAAAATTTTCTCTCTAGTATAATTGAAGACTTTCAAAGCTTATATTTGCGTGTTTCTAACTTAAAACTTACTTTTTAATGTATAAAATTTAAAGATTTACCTTTTTATATATACTTTTATCTTAAATATGTGAAAAAATCAATATCAATCAGTAATGAACATTAACAAATTAACAATTTACATTTGAAAAATTATTTTAAAAAAAATGTCTGTGGCATCTAAATATTGATGTGGATGCTTATATAGTGAACGTGTCACAGAAAAGAAAATACAAAAATAAGAAGAATAAGAAGAATAACGAGATTAGTAGGTTAAACGAGTTAACTTTTACTTCATCGTTGCTACAGGGTTTTAGGATCGTAGTGAACCATCTGATTTAGATTCACATTGATTTAGCTTTTACTTTTTATATTACATCTAAACTAACCATTTAATATTACTAATCTGAACAATCGGATAAAGGTTCCGACGAAGAAAAAAAAGGTTGCTCTCATATTACTATTCTAACTTTTTCATCTATAACACAAAAATTATAATAATGAAAAATACATTTTTTAAAAATGTTGTGTTATGATAATGAAATGCAGAAAAAAAAAGATGGTCATAAATATATATTTACATCAAACATTATATGTTAGAAGTTATAGGAAAAAATAAATAATACATAAAATTAACTGTTTTATTATATCCTTAATATATATTAAAAGAAAAAGAAGTTATGAAATCATCACTCTATTTTTTTTGAATTTTTCCCATCATTTATACCCTTTATTTCTTAGGGTTTACTTCTTTAAAATGTATTAAATTATATCCTAAATGTTAATGTATGTATTCACCTTTCAAAAATGTTATTATGTGTATCAAACTTTCAAAAAACGTGTTATTGTGTGTATTAAACTTCCTATTGTATGTACTAAACTTATACTTTTTTTGCTTTGTAATGTAATCAAAATACGTACAATAACAATAAAATGAAAGTTCAACACACACAATATATAATACCCGGAAAAACATAATAAAAATACTAATAACTAAAGTAGAATAATTAAGAGATAATAATTACTGGGCTTAATTAGAATAGCTTGGAGCCTTGGACCAAGTAACAACCCATTGAATTAATGATTAGGCCCAGCTCATTTTTTCCCCTATTAAGCCTCAAGCCCTTATACCGGGTCTTTGACCGTTCAACCGATCGGAAAAGAGGGAACTGCTCCCTGTTGATGCGGCGGTCACTCCCCAAGACTCTAACGAATCCATTGTTAAATACCCGGATACCAATTCCGAACCCCTCAGTTGTATACTCGAAATCGAAACGGGAGAGAGGGAGATTGAGAGTGGCGATTGACGGCAGCAAGTGAGAGCCATCAAGGGGCGACCGTGAAACACCTTTCGAGCAGAGATTGAAGGCGTGAGCTGCGATCAAGTTGATCAGAGTCGAGTTTGGTTTCGTCGAACACCAATCAGCCGTGATTAAGGTTAGTTTTTCCCCTTCTCGACTCGATAGTCTCCATCCACTATGACCTGCAATTTAGTAATGCAATCAGTCCGTTGTTCTTACTTGAGTTTGGTTCTGCCATCTGATGTTTCTGACTCAACACTTTGGTTCGACTATTCTGATTTCCAGTATGTCAATTTCTTAAACTAAATTGAATCTTAACCTACATCATCACAGTTTTAAATCCAACCGATGAGCCTATTAGAACTGCTAAATTGTATGGGGTAAGAATCAGAATTTGATCAGATATACGGATGATTCAAAACATTTTGAGTTGCTGTTTTAATAAGAACTAAACTATCTACTGTTGTAAACGGCTGTCTCGGTTTGTCTCTCTTGGCTTTCTTCTTAACTTGGGATCAATTGATTCCTCAAACCTTCAGAACGCTAAAAATCAGTGTTGCTAATACTGGAGAATTTATTTTACTTGAATTTAGGTCATGATGAAGTAAGAATAGCCACAGTTTTGAGCTGATGTGTTCTTATATAAATGGTAGTCTGGTCTTAAAGTATATGTGTCCTTGCATTCTTTTAAATTCTAGACTTAATAAAAGCTCCTGGAGATGATTTCATTAAGCCAATAAACACTGCCTTTGAAGAGAACCTTTAAGCAAGAATACCAATGAATTGTTATTAAGAAACTTAAGGTAATCAAAGTCTTTTCTTGCTTAATGTTATGTGTAGTTAACTGATTGAATCATATAATGTTCAAATAAAGCTAAAAGTCATATATTTAGGAACTCAAGTGTAGGAGTGTTTTATTATAGAATTTCAAAAACACCTTCCCATAAGCCATCTTTAAAATGAATAAGTGATTGTTAATTGTACTTACTTCACAGGAATCCTTTATGAGTTAAGTGGTAGCATCAGGTTGGTGTATTGATAAACTTAAAAAGATACAAACTCTCTCTCTCTCTCTCTCTCTCTCTCTCTCTCTATATATATATATATATATATATATCATGGGACTGCCGAGAATGACGACTAATATATTAATCAGATACAAAGAGTTTGTCTTCCTTAAAGTTTATTAATTTTATGCCAGGTAACTAGAGCTTAATTAGATGTTAATACATAGAATCTAACACGTAAGAATAAACATTCTAATTTATCCAAACGGGTCATTTTAAATAAAAGAGAAATCTATCTGGTAGGTTAATGATACTAATAAATATCAAGTCATAAACAATCTAAATTATAAATAAAAGGAAATAACAGGAAGAAGATAAATACTAACAGTAATTTATATATTTTAGACGAAGGGAAGAAGAACTAAACTTGGGGCTATCAGTAGTGTTGGACTTTCATCGTGAATACAAGGTACGGATATCCATCTCTTTATAGAGATTCCTATTGTTCGGTTCATATTTATTGCATAGATTGTCATCCATCTTGATTCTTATTTTGTTTGATTCATGCCTTAACTGGTTCAAAGTTCTTTTACCATTTTGACCCATTTGCTATTGAACTTGTGACATTACTAGATCGTTGAGAACCTAATATGCGTCACCTATTGATTATGCTTGGTTTATTGCTTGTTGTGTTGGCCACAGTTGTTATTGCTTACTTTGTATTTTGTGTTGGCCTATTATTACTGCTTTACTGATTCTGTTCTGGGTATGCGAACTATTATGTTATTAACCACCTATGGGGGTACCATAGGCGCGCCACTATGGCACCGGTGGCGTGACACTTCCGTGGCAGTGTGATCAGTCCACAGCGTCTCCTCTCTGTCAGCTCCGAGAACTATTATGATTAGGAGGCGTATTGTTAGTCTTAAATATGTTTGTAGGCCTTGTATAACTATCTTATTTATTGTTGTAATTAATACCTTTACTAGACTAGTTACTTGTAAGGGCTTGACCCACTTCCTTGTAATAGTTAGTCCAATATACTACAAGCCCAAGCCTTGTAGGCCCATGGGTCTTGTAGTATATAAGCCGTGTAACCCTAGGATCAAGGTAACCTTTGCAAGTACTGATTAATAGAAACAAACACACATCGGTGTATTCTCTACAGCAAAGTGTTCATCTTCATATTGTTCTTACTGTGTTCATACAAGAATCATCATATTTACTCATCTAATATCTAATCTTTGGATTTTCAATTGGTATCAGAGCCAATTCCTCCTGAATTGGTTCAAGATAACCTGGAAATCACTTCTAAGTGTGAAAACTCAAAGTTCAAGAAAACCCCTGTGTTCTTCACGTAAAAACCACTTTCTTTCAAAAATCATTGTCTTCAAATCATCTTGTTTTCTAAGTTTCTTGTGTGTTTTAGAACCATTAGAGGTGGAGAAAACCACTCAAAGTTCAAGAAAACCCCTGTGTTCTTCATGACTTTTCTCTCGTCCGACTTACATCCTTAAACAACCCCATCCGACCTACTCTAAAACCTCCCATCCGACTAACTTTCAAACTTAAGCCATCCGACTTACAATCCCTTATCACTAAAATCAACCTGTGCGACTTGCACATCCAATCCGACTTACAACCTGTGCGACTTACTCCCGCACGACTTTCAAACCTGTGCGACCTTCAATCTTTAAGCGTACGACTTAAAAACTTGCACCAGATTTTTCACACAACCCGATTTCCAACACTCTCAATTCATTTCAAGGAAAGATCCTAATTAAGAAGATGGGTTCAAGCAATGAAATCCTTGCCATCGGCACTCACATAAAACCACCCGTTCTATTTCGCAACGAATACACAGTATGGAAGGGACAATTCATGGATTTTATCGATTTCATAACGAAAAATACAGTGAGATGACGAAAGACAACATTCTGAATGGTGATGCTGTATTTGAAAAGGTTATCGAGGCTGTTCCCGATAATAACCCACCGATTGCTGCTGAAAGACGTTTGAAACTCCCATCCGAGCTCACTGCCGAGGAAAAAGATCGAGCAAGAGCAGATAAAGATGTAAAATACTATCTCAAGCAAGGTCTCTGTGCTGAGATCTACTCCAAAATTGACAACTTAACCTCGGCTAAAGCCATCTGGGATGAGGTCAGGCATCAGATGCAGGGTATAGAACGGGGAGCTTTCATCAAGGAAACTCAATTTGTCAACACCTTTCGAGAATTCCGAGCTAGAGATGGAGAGCTACTGCAAAACACCTATAGTCGCTTTTGCAGGCCATTGAATGAAATGAGAAACCATGGTGTCACAAGGTCCGATCTAGACATTAATGTCAATTGGATTAACGCCCTATGTTCGGAATTGCAGGAGCACGTGAGACTGTACAAACACGTAAACCGCAATCTCAAGGCTGTGTCTCACCACTCCATATACGAAGACTTGAATCAATTTCAGGAAGAAGTTTTATTAAGGGCTCCTGTAAAACCATGTCATGATCCCATTGCCCTTGTAGCTGAAAGGAAAACATGAGACCACTCAAGAGTTGCTAAGGGTAAACAGGTTGTTGCTAAATCCGACACATCTGAAGGGGAGACTGAAGCTTGTGATATGGAGGCTGTGATGAAAGCAATGTCACTCATATCCAGGGCATATCAAAACGGTTTCGATAAGACAAACAATAGATAGAGGTTCATGTCTGGGTCAAGGAGAAATGACGGTTTTACTTAAGAAAAGAAGCGGTTCGAGAAGCCGGAAGAAGCTCAGGAAGAGGAGAAGAAGTGTTACAATTGCAGTAGAACTGGGCATTATATCAAAGATTGTTGGAAACCAAAGACAAAAGATGCAAAGAGTGGGCTCGCGAGCTTAAACGAGCCGAGCTACTCGCGAGCTATTCGAGCTCGGATCGTTAAAAGCTTGAAACGAGCCGAGCCTTAACGAGCTCGAGCCTATAGTAAAGCTCATTTAATAAACGAGCCGAGCTCGAGCTCGAGCCTATATTAAAACTCATTTAATAAACGAGCCGAGCTCGAGCTCCAAAGAGTGGGCTCGCGAGCTTAAACGAGCCTAAACGAGCTCCATA
>JAUEJL010026095.1:0-21556 GCA_032274825.1 Drosophyllum lusitanicum | reverse complement strand
GTCTCCTCCAAACACAAAATTCATGAAGAACATTGAATGGGAGCTTGAGGAGTGCAAGGCCTTCCGGGAGAAATCGCCATTGAAGGAATGCAAGGTGCCTCTAGATCTAAACGGAGGCATTATGGGTGCTCATATTATTTCTTCTTCGACTCATCGACTACTAAAAAACGCGAATTTGTATTCGATCAAGCCCTTTTTCTACACAAATGATGAACCTAAACCAGCCTCCTCTAACAACAAAGGATACTAATTAACAACTCTGTCCCCCACAAGATTATGGTTCAAATACGTCTGCAGAGTCATTGACTACGCTTACAATATTTAACCCAGTCTGTTTTTATGTGAATTTTGCTGGTTTTCTTTCTTTCCTTTTCTTTTATTTTTCTTTTTTTGTACTCAAAGAAGATAATTTGTTTTTCAATTCAATTATTGTTATTCAATTTTGTGACATGAAAGAAAAATGAGAATTGATATGGTTTTTCGAACCGTCGAACTAGAAGATTGTTGATTGGTTAATAGGGGTGTCCATCCTCGACTCATACGAAATATGACATGAACTTGTATGAAAGTAAGCGTGTTTGGATTAGACCTAATTAACGGGTTCGGCTGGCAAACATGTTGACCTGTGTAACTCGATTAATAAACAATCCGTGTTTAGAGTAGGCTTCTAATAAACAAGTTTAACTCTATTTCAATTTTTTTCAATATTTTTAGTTCCCCCCGTTTTACTTGATCTGATTTTTCTAATATTTTGTTTTCTACGTGTCGTGTTACTCTAATTTGTCGACTTATCTTTGAATCTTCAATCCCACTTCTTGAGTTAATTCTCAAATGTTATGTTGTGTGGTTTTGTGAGTTGATTAGTCTAATTAACCTCTTGTTAGTTTTTATGTAGATGTGGATGATAGTTCATTTTATAGGTTTGTTTGGCTTTGTTTATGCTGATGTAGTTTATTGTCAATATATATGCTTCACATTAGGTTTGCCATGATCTATCATGCACTATGTTGACATGTTCTTTGTTTAGTCACTATTGATGTTTGAAGATGAACAGTGAGAGTGGAGAATTTAAATGTTGTAAAATTGATAAACTTGACTACAATACAGAGTAAGGACTATATATACAACAGTAGGAAAGAAGAGAGTGGTGAGCTCAACTAACTAGCTAACTGAAATATCTATCTAATTCACATCTTATTACAAACTCTACAAAGCTGTGATCTAGGAGCACAAGTGTCTTGTGAGATAGAGTTGTTTATATAATCTTTTGACAAATTTACCTCGAACGATTGGTAAAAGACAAAAAGGAGGTTTTGTGATGACCGATAGAGTTGTTTAATAAATTATATTTTTTCAAATTTTTGTCGTGTACAAGTGATCTCGGTTGATGAGGTTTAAACATAGAAACGTTTCATACTATACGAGGAATGGTATCATCTTTCTAAAAAGTTCCTTTTAATCTTTATATTAACGGTAAGAATAAGACAACTAAACGTAAAAAATAAAATAGTGAATAAGCAGAGAGAATTATGTTCAACATAATCATTCTATGATTAGAACAATCTTAAAGTAAGAAGATTTAATAGGAGGGATATATAATCATTTTCCTATCCAGTTTCACAATACTTGCAGCCTGATATGCAGATGAACTCTCATAAGGAAGGTTCAGAGTCTGACCAGTTTTTTGAAGTTTTAGGAGGAAAAACAGAACATGCAACTCAAAAAATCCCAAGGGAGGTTGATAGTGTTCCTCATTTGTTCTCATGCACATTCTCCAAGTCAACAATCCTAAGGGAGGTTGATAGTGTTGAAACTTTGGTCAAAGAAAAAGGAAGGCACCCTACCTACTGTATCTAGCTTGTTTCCTACCCCCTCCCCCTATCTCACTAGCAAGAAAGTTTTGGGACTTTGGGTTTGTGCTTCGGAATTTAAGAAATAGTTGGGTATTTTTCTTTTATACTAATTTTAGAAATGTGTAATTTGATTTGTTTTAGGACTTTAAGTTATGGTTAACAGGTTAGAGCAGAGTTCATGGGCACCCCGATCCTTATTTTTGTAGAACAAGTACAGCCATAGTGAACCAAAAGACACCAGGGTCCGAGTCCTGATCGGCTTAGCCGGCTCATCTGGGCTCGATCGCTGTCATGATTGTTATATCATCTATGGGTCATATCTCGGGTGCCATTTGAACCCATTACTCACCACATAGCTTTTGCTGCCCTCAAGCATTTCCCATGGAAGCATGTAGCAAGTGTCTTTTAACAATCCTCCACACTCACCCCAAAAAATAAGCAGGGTTTATAAGCCTTCAATAAACTAACGCAAACACCCTCTAATTAGGGAGAATATTATCTAATGGTAGTGGTAATTATGCAGGTACCATCGCATATAGGAGCACAGGTGTTGGCATCAATTTGTGCAGCTTTTACATGAAGGTTGTGTTTCACCCAATGATGGGAGGGGGGGCTGAGAGACTGTGCCTTCAGTAAACTATGGACAAACTTATGCTTTAGAGTTTATTATTTAGCTTCAACCTGATGTTGGTTGTGGTCACTGCTTATGCACAGTTAGATGAACAAGATTTACCAACTGTTTTTACATCTTTGATGCTTCTTGCTGGAACTTTACTGGAAGATCAGAAGTTGTGCTTTTATTTCAGCAGTTTTTCCTTTCTTGTTCACTGTGCAATTCGAAATTATTGAGTTTGAAGTTTTATCTTATTTTTTTAATTTTGAAAGTTGCAACTGCATGTGTGAATGAGATATACAACTGCAACCAGGAAGATTTGATGACAGAAGATATATATACATGCATCCTCCATATTTATAAAATATTGAGGGAAACCCATCTGTTACAAACATCATATCGTGCTACCATGTAATTATCCACCATTATGAGACTAACATACTCCATCTCCCATCATTAACATATAAATAAGGCAAGAAAATAATTTAAAATCTTCACATTCTCACTATAAAACCACCACCAAAATTAAACCCATTCAATTTCAGCTATTTGATTCAGAGATATAGTACAACAATCAAGACTATGAAGGCAGACGCCACCACATTCTTCGCCATCATTCTTGTATTCTCAGTAGTAGTGGCGGTTGTTTCCTCCACTGCCAACAGTGGTTATGGAGTCACTCCCGCGACCAAGCCAATGATCCCGTACAAGATGAAAGAACATGAAACTCCCAAACCAATTGCAGTTCAAGGCCTTATATACTGTAAATCCGGATCCAAACTCATCCCACTTAAAGGTATTTCAAGAATCCATCATTTTTCATGCATAATGAATATTATAGCAGATCTAACAAGGATTGTTAATACATGTATGCAGGAGCCACCGCGAGAATAACTTGTTTGGCAAGACGCCCCAACAGGCTCGAATTAGCACCATTTTCTGTGCTGAGTTGCCTGGCAGATGACAAGGGCTACTTTTTAGCAAAACTGTCTCCTCCAAACACAAAATTCATGAAGAACATTGAATGGGAGCTTGAGGAGTGCAAGGCCTTCCTTGAGAAATCACCATTGAAGGAATGCAAGGTGCCTCTAGATCTAAACGGAGGTGTTACGGGTGCTCATATTATTTCTTCTTCAACTCATAGACTACTCAAAAACGCAAATCTTTATTCAATCAAACCTTTTTTCTACACAAATGATTCACCTAAACCAGTCTCCCTTAGCAAGAAAGGATATTAACAACTCAGCCTCCACAAGATTATGATTCAAATACTTCTGCAGAATCATTGATTTACTATTACAATATTTAACGATTGTTTTTCCATTATTTTAAGGTTTATTTTGTTTGTTTTTTGTTTTGTATTTTGGTATACTCAAAGAACATTATGTGTAATTTATTTTATCAATTCAATTATTGTTATTCAACATTTCAACTTACTACATGAAAGGAACATGAGACTTGATATGGTTTTTCCATCAGACTAGAGTACTATTGGTTGTTAATATGGGTGGCAATTGTCAACATGATACGAAGAATATGATATGAACTTGACATGGAAATGAGAGGGTTTAGGTTGTACTTAAACAGGTTCGGGTTGTTACCAGGTTGACCTATGTATCCTGATTGATAAACAGGTTCTGTTCAGGGCAGGCTTCACATAAACAGTTTCGACCCACAAACACGTCTAATTCTTTTTAATTTTTTACGCATTTTTATTTCCCTCAGTTTAATTAGATCTGATTTTTAAATATTTTGTTTTCTACATGCTGCTTTGCCATAATTTCTCGACTTGTCTCAGAATTGTGGCTCCTACTTCTCAGTTTCTCAGTGCTCTCCTCTGTCAATTTGTACAGCTCCCAAAAAGTCATGATCTGTTATTCTTCATCACACCTTCAGGGTACCCTGTCGCTGTTGAGAAGGCCGTCGGTCCGCCCCATCAACATCTCTGTGGCTATTTTATCTTTGTTATTATCCGATTCATCCCACAGCCAATCTTCAAAAGCTTAATTAGAAATAGGTAGCGGTGGAATTAGTAAGCTCACATGTTATGTTTTGTGGTTTTCACTTGATTCCTCTAATTCATTAGTTAGTTTTTATGTAGATGTGGCTGATAGTTCGTTTTTTAGGTTGGTTTTGCTTGGTTTATGCTGAAGTAGTTTATTTTCAACACCAACCTTTTAGGTTTCTCATAATTAGGCATTCACTAGGTCTTTGTTTAATCACTGTTGCCTTTTTTCTTCAAAGCCCGAACCATTCCACAGTACTTGTACCCGTTTTGACCCGTGTGCCCATTATCTCAAAACCACCATAGTATTCGTAGCTTTTAATGTCTTAATAAATCAAACTGTCTTTGACCTAAACGAGCTAAAGACCATATGTATTGTAGTACAATATATAACTATGGATTAACAAATATAAATGCTAGATCAAAAGTAGCTGGAATTTCATCAAACTCATGAAAAGATTTTACTTCTCAAGGCAAAAAAATAATTGACAATTTATGAGGTTATATATGTCATATACATGCTAATCATAGATGCAGGTAAATACATGTACAAATGCAGAAGCAATGATAACATATACAAAATCAAGTCTTTATCCACTTCCTAAAATGTACTGACATCAGCTTTGAATTAATCGTTTGAAAAAAAACGCAAATTTCATGTTCAAATGGTATGATGATGCAAAAAAAAGGAACTTTAGAAACAAATCGAATAGCTGATTGCACTACAGAAAGACAAAACCTTTGACATAACAACAAACAATGATTCTGAGTTAACCACATGCCTCTCCAAGTAAAGATAAAAATCAAAACAACACACAGCAAAAATCATACTAAAAGATTGCATCAGTTACATGTATAAACTCCAGTTTCATACCTATGGGGTACCTCATAAAAGTCGGTTTTGCCCTCGGAAACAGGCTGCAGAGAAATCCCAGACAATGATCTTGTTCCTTGATAAGAAAACTTTACATAACCAACTACCTCAATTTCTTCCCCGCCATCTTCTTCACTAGTGTCCACAGGCATCCTTGCTCTCAATCTAACAGGGTTTCCTTTTAAAGGAATTTCATCAACATGCCATTGTAATTCTCTTTCAGACCTGTTTAGTACAGCTTTTGGTGAAACCTTTAAAAGTCTGGGGTCAACTGGAAGTTTAAGAACAAATGTAACATCGGTCAAAGGAGCAGGCAAATCAGGGTTTGACACATATTGGATCATTACAGATAGTAAAGTGCCACTATGGCGTTTCACCAATCTAACTCTCAATGGCAGAGGAGTTGCACGAGGTAGGAAACTATACTTCAGGATAGGTATTGGTTGATCTGAGGGTGCAGTTTTTACATGAAACATTTGGTTTCCAAGACTGCTTACAGTAGAATTTTGTATAACGAATCTTTTAATACCGTTTGTATTTTCGACCTTGAAGGAAAACTCGGTTTCTGTATCACCAGAGGATTTAGGAGGTACAGTTTTTAAGTACACAACCCCCATTAACCCAACTCGAGCAAGTAAAGATTCCCTGAATTCTGCATTGATTACTTCAGAAATGTACATCTCGGGACCTTTCATTTCGGGCTTTTTCACTACAAGGTCTTCAAGATTAGCATCAGCGCCGGTTGTAGGTTTGGGGGTTGGGGTGTCGCTGGTTTCCAGCAATTCAAGCCCACCAAGACCTCCAGGTTTTGCTACTTTCTTTGAATCAACAAACTCTGATGCATCCAAACCACCACCCCAAGCTTGGTTTATACCTTCAAAATCTTCAGGCAAAGTAGAACCATCTTTACTGAACTCTATGCCACCATAATCTCCTTCAAATCCCTCAACGCCAATATGAGTTGACTCAGTGGCTGCAGCTGGTGGTAATGTAGTGACCTCAAGGCCTGATAAAACTATTGACAAATCAGAAGCTTGATCTTTATCTTTCTTGAACCCACCAACAAGATCAACAGGTTTGTTAAGATTATCACTAGCAGCAAACGGATCCTTTTCTGCCTGATCTTCTTCTTGTTTCAATTCTTCTTGTTCGATAGCTGGGCCCTGTTCAGTCCGAGCAAGAGTAGCTGCCACCTCATCACCAGCCTCGAGGGTCTCAGGAGGCAGCTCAAAACTAGCATTTGAAAAAGCTGCCTCACTTGATTCATGTTCAGAAGATTGAAACTCTACACTACTCCAATTATCAGCACCCCTAATCTTACTCTCTGTACTTGTAGCAGAATGCACCATTTTGGCTATGCTATCCCCGTGCAAAGACGCAAGCATTGCAGCTAGCCTGATATTACTAACACCTCTCAAAACAATATCCAATGCCATATAAATCTCCGCATATTTCCTGCCCAGTTTCTCAGGTGTAACATCCACACCACGACAAGCAGTAACAACCACACTCACCGCCTGGTTAACAATACTGATACATTCAAACACATTGTTCACACAATCATCATCAACTGTTGTGATTCCCAACACATAAATAGAATTCACAAGCCTGTAAACAACACGATACCGGCTCTCAACACCCACAATGACTTGTCCGCTAGAAGCAGCCAGCGGGTCATCTCCTAAAGAGGTGTCACCATCCTCTGCAGTCTGGTTCTTTCCGGTAGCAAAAGCAAGACGAGTCTGCCGGAAAGCTGAAAGGGCGACCAGGGCGCGTGCCGGGGGAAACCACTCGCGAGTTTGTAGTAAGATATCCGATCCATTTGTAGGTTGGAGAGATAAAGCTAAACAGGACATTGTGGTGCAACCCTAACCCTAAATTGATTTAGATCTAGGGTTCAGATAGACTAACCAATCGACGTGTTAAAAACCGAATTTGATTGGATCGGTTTAATCTTCCTGATTCATCATGTGATTCTAAGTCAGGTGAATTGTAACTTATATGATGTTCAAAGTAACGATCGCATACAAACTGTAGATTTTCGCATAGAAATGAATCTGAAATTGAAATTTAACAATGTTTTAGTTGAAATTTAGATGTGTATAGGTAACTAACTCTATGGATACAGAAACGACTTACTGTTCTAGCATCTGAATTGCATACGTATCCACGAAGATCAATGGAGATTTGGAACTTGATTGTTGATTGTCAAATGATTGTTGCTGGTAATCTTGAGGGGAAAAGATCATAGAGATGCTGAGTAAACAACCGGAAAAAGGCTAGGAGCCCGTTAAGAAAGTATTTTTATTAGTACTTATTACTTATTAGGCAGATGGATTTTTGGGCTCCGCGCGGGCCTTTTGTTGGGCCCAAATGGTTACAAGAAAATACTTACAAGTTACAACCGTACAACTTACAAGCAAACAGGGATTGATTTTTGGGACCGTTTAAAACCATCGACTTAGAACAGGACCGGGACCGGTGGTTCTGTGACCGGTTCGCTCTCAACTTATTTTTCCAAACCGGTTTGAACCGATCCAAAAGCCCATCTCTACTATAATATAGGGTTTAGTTTCTGAATATGTATTTAACTTGTCACGTTTTATTATTGTGTGTATTTTGCTCTGAAACTTGCCATTTAATATATTGAACTTTCAAAAATTATTATTTAATGTATCGAACCTACTATAGCAGGTTATATGCTCATATGACACCAGTTTTGCTAACGTGGCGACAACATGGCTGCTGGTGTGTCTTTTTTTCCTTAAAAATCAATAAAAACAAAGAAATTCGATTTAATAATAATAATTTCAGATCAATATTAAAAAATAGTTTACGATTGCAACGAGTTTCAGATCTTGTTCAGATTCAAAGGGTTTTTACTTAAAGAAACATTCTTGTTGAGATTTAAAGATTCTACCCCATGGAAAGAAAATAGTTTACCATCGCATCTGGTTGTTCATTGATTCTTTGTTACTATTCTATTTGTAGGATCCGTGGTATCAAGTATCAATCAATAACTGAAGCAATCATGTACAAAATAATAATGATCTTGGATGTATATGAAGAATACGTGCGTGAGAGGATATACGGCCAAGAACACTGATAAACGTATGAATGAAAGCTTCAAATTAGAATAGGGTTTACAAACTTGTATTTATACCCCTTGGTTATTTACATAATGAACTCTAAATTATTAATAATGTCATATTGACTCTAAACTATAATAAACTTCACTAGAATTGAATGAATACAACTAAGGGATCTAACACTATCGATTGTTTGTTCTTGAAGATAATTTGAATGTTCTTGAAGAATCCTTGAAGATCGTATGAATGTTCTTGAAGATAAAGGGAATAGATGAATATTCATAATAAAACTATAAAAGTACTAATGTGGAAATTAAAAATTGTTGTGGTATAAAAATACATAGAGAAAAATAAAAACAAATACTGTCATCAAATGAGCAACCTACTAAGACCATCAGCATCCAACCCAACTTACCCCATGCCACATCAGCATCTACATCATCTCCCACCTCCAACCCTCTCTAACCCATAAACCCCCACATCCAACCTTATTTAACCCTACATCAAATATTAATAAAAAATATAAATTTTAAGAGAGAGAAAGAGAGAGAAGAAAAAGAAAAAAAAAGGATACCCGCAATGGGTTCGGCGACTCAATGGCTTGGGAACCCGCCATCACCCGATGGGGGGCGATGGTGTTCCCCACTTACCCGACGCAACCCGCCATCGGGTATAGATACCGATGCGGGTGGTCTAAGGGTTTAGCTGGTAAAAAAAAGTATATAAAATATTAAGTTTTCAAATTTGGATGGTAAGTTTTAAAGTTCAGTACACATAACGAATACTCTAATACCAATTTTTCTCTTGAAACATAATTCAAAATCTCATATTTAGTTAACATTGTAATATTACTGTCTTGCTTAAACAAAATCTCATAAAAAACAACAAAAACAAATAATTATAACACCAATACATTAACAGAAAAGAATACCGAACAAAACGGTTGATATCAATGTAGGTCTTATTTCTACGCAAATATGTATCTCTATATTGTTGTATTAATGAAAACTTTAATATTTTATAATGTAATGGAATCTGTTAAAAGTATTAAATTCTGAAAAGATTGAATTTTGAATTAATAAAAATTTCATTTTACATAATATATATAATTAATCTTTCAAACGAATTCTAGGAATTCTCTCAAATGATCAAAACCTCTATTATTATTTTTATGTAAATCTTCATCATTTAAATGGGTTTGAGGTTTAAACGGATTATCATTACTATTAACATTACAATCCACACGATCATTAACATTATCGTATTATTATTGTAATAGTAACCAAAATAGTACCGTCTTCGTTGTTGCTCGCCACCGCCACCACCACTACCACAACCGAGCATCACAACCATCATTATCATCACTACTCTTTGCTACCAACCTTTATCGTCATTGCTACTCGCAAGTAAGGTTGTAAATTCGGGCCGGGTTCGTGTAGTTCGGATTCGAGTCAATTTCGTGTCGGCCCGTTTATTTTCGTGTCAGGTTCGTGTCGTGTCAACCCATTTAGGTCAAATGTGATTGAAGAGTATTTTTTCGGTTTTCGAATACGGTTTTCCGTTTCAACTACGATTTTCTTTATCAATCTTTCAAATTCCATGTTTGTTTTCGAACTTTCGGTAAGAATTTCGAAAATGATTTTCATTTATATTCTAACTTCAATATTCAATGTTTGTTTCAATTGTATTCGAACTTTAAATTCGGTATTTGTTTCGGTTTAAGGTGTGTGATCGTGGTGGTGACAATAGAGGAGGAGACGAGGATGGTGGTAGGGGTGGTGATAGTGGCATTGGTCATGGTGGCAGCGATGAAGGTGCTGGTAGGTGGTGGTGAATGACTGTGGCGGATGGCGGTGGTCGATGGTCACTATAGTTGCAAGTGGTGTTGTTGGATTGTTGGTGGTATTGATGGGATGTTTGCATTACGTATGTAAATTATAAAACAAGAATATGTTTATCTTTTTGTAATATTCAATAATGAATATAATCATATTCTACCTCACTTTCCTAAGGAATGTACGTTTAGTTCATTATAAAATATTTAAAAATGTCATTGTAATTAATTTTCTTGAATATAATTTACTAAAACAAAATAATGAAATTTCGTTAGATTCAAGTTCTATGAGTATGTTTTAAGCAATGGATGTAAAATGGAGGTTTTATCTATCTTTTAAAATGCGTTTTCATTTTTGTTATTCGTCTTTTTGACTCTTTTTTAACATAACACGAACACTCTGTTTTAGAATTAGAAACATAACTTAGTGTTAAAATCTAACTTATTTAACATTCTCTAAATATTGGTTATTTCAAAACCGCATGCTGTGAGCATTTTATTTTACTAAACATTTTAATCGTAAATTAGTAGACAAATGGTATAAAAAGATATTCATTTTTTAATTCTTTATATAAGATACGGTTATTTTTACTTACTTTTAACATGTAAAATTTATCTATATCAAAAACTAAATTTAAATTTTTTTGTTTTTAGTTAACAAGTTAAAACAACATACAACTCAGCAAGTTAATATTGACATTACATGTCATTTAGGATGATTAGGTGGCAATAATGGCATGACATATAGACAGCCAATCTGATGCAGCTTTTCACATGATATATTGATACAAAATTTTAATATTCTTTTAATAAAATAATTCAAAAAATATCAGTCTAATATTTCGCATAGTCTTTTAAAAGCATCAAGGGTTGCCTGTTATGGATTTTAGAGGGTAAGGAATAAAAATAAAAATAATTAATATTGTTTGTTTAGATGGAATATAATCAATCATTACCTATTAAGGGCAATGAACCATTTCCTAGTAAATTTGGGGTAATAAGTTTAGGGTAATGAACTCAGGTATGTGTGTATTCCCACCAATCACTGACCACGGCCAATATCGATACCACCACCAACTGCCGCCACCACCACCACCACCGGATGCAACCACTTCACCATCATAACTCGTCATACAATCACCACCACCACCAATATCGCTACCACCACTCTCTGGCGCCACCACCAATATCGCTACCACCACTCTCTGGCGCCACCACCATCATCACCGGCCGCAACCATTACATCATCGTAACTCGTCGCACAATCACCACCATCACCACTACTTTACCACCATCATAAACCGCTGCTGCAATCACCGCCACCACTACACTCCACTACCATCATAGGCCGCTGCCGCCGTCTCCGCCACTTCTACCTCTCGTCTCCACCTCTATTGACTACGAGAACCACTTGTCACAACCACCGCCGTCATCAACTACCACCCGCCGCCACTAATTGACATTAATCGATGTCTCAACCAACATCGTTGTCACCGCCACCAACTATCAAAACTAATGGTGGTTGTCACCATCATCAACCACTAGCACAACTTACTATTGCCACTAACAACCATCATCACCACCATCACTACCGACTACTGCCACCACCATCAACCACTAGCACAACTTACTATTGCCACTAACAATCATCATCACCACCATCACTACCGACTACTGCCACCACCATCAACCAGTACAACACACAAACATATAGATATATATATACACACACACATACATATGTATATAATGATTACCTATATTAACCAAGCAATATCAATGATAATGATAATAATATGGAATGTTCATTACACTCCTTTGTATTCCCTTACTCTTTGTCATTCTCATTTCCCTCTACTTAACCAAGTGCCCCCTCAGTTTCTAAAAAACCGAGCATCTTCTGTCATCATCAACCGTCTTAATAAAACCGAAAACTATATATGAAGAATGCCCATCTCTTTTGGTTAATATTGTTGAGACCACCATCAAAACCCATAGATATAAATCTTACCACCATCTAACCAAGAATATACACGGACAATCCAAAATCGCCGCAAAATAGCTTTAAAAAAACTTATTATAGATCTAGAAAATCAAACATAAACCCTAAAAAGGTTCTTTTTTTTAATCATCGAAGAGGGAGAGAGGAAGTAGGAGAAGATTGCCCAATTGGTTGCGGTGTCGGTAAGTTCTCGAGTTTTTTTTACGAAGGAAAATTATTTTGAAAAAAAACCAAAAAAGTTATATTCTCGAGTTTCATTTAACAAAGAAAATAGATGGATTTGAAGAGGCAGTTTAGACTTATTTTGTTTTAATTCTTATACTCCAAAAAATAAGATAACTTGAAAGGACATAAAGAGTCGGGGCAATTCAGTCCCATTTCACCTTTTCAAAAAGTATAACTAAAGCATTAATTAATAAGTATTAAATGTAATTTCATTTTTAAAGAAGTTTTGAGTATATTATGATGATCCATTATGTTAGAAAAGGCGCTATTTCTGACTCGATTATGCAATAACTGTAAGAGGTCATCAAATGGGTTCGGGTTACATGGATAATTTTTACTGGTTGGATTATGTTTGCTGGACTCAAACATTTTTTTACCATTGTAAATTTTCACAAAGAAACTATGTATAATTACAATAAAAACGTAACATATATATATAAGGAAGAGAGAGAATTTTCCTTATTTTAATAAGCTAGTTGGGTCATTGCCACATAAAAACACTTGTTTATAATATAAATCTCCCTAACGTACATACACAAGCAGGCATGCAATCAGTAACATGCTAAGTTGCTAACAACAACAAAAAACTCTAGACCTAAAATGTTCAAGAAAACAAAACTTACTCCCCAAATTAAGTAAAAAGAGATACATATCAAGATTAAAATGACAATAAGATAATTAAATTACCTTCTTTTTCAAAATGTAGACCGATATTGCTGCCAAATACCCGTATGCGTTGATTTTATTCAATGGGGGATACGGGTTGGTGGTAAATGCAGCTGAAAGCTGCAAAGATAATAATCAGCAATGCAAAAGGCAGTAAGGAAAGATCAAACGGTATAGAACAATTTTTTTAGTTAATACAAAACCGTGTAAATTGAATGTATAACCTGAAATATTCAACTTTTGACCAAAAATTTGAGAGCACAGTTTTCTGAATATCATGTTATCATCATAAATTTTGTTGGCATAAAAGTGGGACAAGTGGGTATAATACTCGCTTCATTCTCGAAAGAAATACAATACTTTTTGTGAGATCACCAACATTATGAATTACAAATATTAAGCTTGCTTATTTTTATCTTTTAAGGAGTTTTATTAGTATATCTTCCAACTTGAACATTTCAGTTTCTTCTCACTTCAATCAAACTATACGCAAGATTGACTATGAAGGATGGGAAAACTCAACATACCTCGAGGTTGACCATGTATACCCCATAGAAGTCAAATCCTGAACTAACCACTCTTGATGCAGTTCTTCAACTCGTGTTCCACCAATTGGCGACCAGCATTACACGAATTTACAATAGATGAAATAATTCGTCTTTGCAAGTCTTTAAAATCCATTGCTAGCTCAACATCCCAATCACAGTTTTCTCTACTAGAGAAAAAAAGAGTATGAAAGAAGTTATAAACATTTGAGGGCCATTAAGGAACAAAGCCCGCTCAATATAAAATGTACCTAACTAACTGTTCTGACTCAACCAAGTTTTCCATCATGGCATCGAATGTGGATTGTAGGTCTTCAAGAATCTCCGATTCAATTTCCAAATCTTCTTGTGTCTGCAAAGTGCAAACACATTTAACTTCTAATAAGTTGCCAAATAGAAAACCAATATGGAAAAAATAACCTGATGAATGAAAGAAGAACGATTACAGTGATATTTGAATTTAACATCAAACCACGAGCTAAACGAAGATTCTCTAACAAACGATGTGGCAACCCATAATGTAAGATTTCATGGTTATTTGATAGCCATGTACCCCTCACCATATGAGTAGACCAATTAGACATGGGGCACATGTCTTCAAAGCTATCAACTTGGGAAAGATCAATATCTGCAATTGAACGATAATCAAGATAAGAAAGAATACATGAACCTAAAGTAAACAAGAACCAATTGCAGATTTGTCAAAACATTTAAAAGAAAAAAAAGAAGATATACCAAGTGGAATGACATCATAAGGGTTGTCTCCTTTCGGTAAAAAACCATAAAAAGTTATTAAATGGGAACTAGATAAGTTCCCGTAACTAAGATAACATTGATCTCCTGCCTTGCATGGTCTTGAAAGAGGAAATTTTAAAGAATTTGTAGTACTATCTACTCTCCCATAGTTCATTATGTGTGGAGAAATCTGTGAAGAAATATGAAATGATGTTACATTTTTTGTAAATATTAGTAGAAAGAGACACATGAGAAGAAAAAGAGAACAGAAAAAACCGAATGATTGAGGAATCCTGCAACGGGAATCAAGCAAGTTCTTAGTTTTCCATCACTAAACATCACTTTCATGCTATTGGAGTACCATAGCTCACAAGCCCACAAGAATTCATCCCATGTGTAGAATTTTGGAGGAAACATATCAGGATAATCTTTGCATAAAGACGGAATTAAACCATCGTATTGAGACCTTAAGTGCTGCAAATATGAAACTGATACAGAATCAAGATATCAGGCTTATTTTCATGTCAATTCATAAATTAACTGCATGATGTTTAATGAACAAAGGAATCGAAATATTTTTCCTAAAAAAATCAAATCGGCTCAATAACCTCCTTCGCTTGAACTATCTCTTCTAGCAACAGTGTTCCATCTAAAGCCATGACTGCCTCCATTCCAAAGCTTAACCCTGCGATAGATTTATAAAAAAAAAGCAATGAATATTAAAAATAAGATGTAAAATGTAAACAAGATATTGAACTCTTAGAAGACTACCTGAGTTAAACGCTTTTGGCAAAGCATCAAAGTAGATCTTAAATTCTGAGTTGATATCATGTCTCTCCTTCATACTCCATAATAATAACATTGTCTCAGAGGATATTCCCTCTACTTTCTCTAATACAGGAAACTGCAATATATGATTAATAATTTAATGTAGCAGAATAATCACATAAATGCTTTTAAAAAAAGTAGAAATATCACATAAATATAAAATTATTAATTAGCGAGTAATTGAAAGATACCATGCTTGTTTTATGTACAACATCCTCTGAAATAATGACAGACACAGGGACTTCCAAGGCAATATCTCCAACTTCAAGATCTTCACTTGCTATGGCGCCCCTTCCAGCTCCTTCAAAATCTTGAGATAAAAAATCGTTTTATACCAATTCCTTTTTGTAACAAATTGTTATAAATCTTTAAAAGTGTTTGAAAACCAAATTTTCTTACAAGCTATATCAAGTCTACACTTCACACCATTGCTTTCACCCCATTTTAGTAAACATTTCTCCTTGTCTAAGTTCCAGCTGGCAAGAATTTTAACGTCCTCTTTGATATTATTCCCGATTTTATGAATCATATCTAGAGTTGCATTCCTAAGATCTAGGAAGACTTTTGGACATATTTGTTCATCACTTGAAATTGATTTATCAAAGAGTGATAAGATTGAATAAAGAGACTCGAGCTCGTTTCTTGGACTGCAAAACCCCATTGGAGTAAAAGCATCTATCCCTCCAAAATAAAGATCAACCTGATAGACCATTAATCCAGGTTTTAGTACCATGACTCCCTGAGTAGAAGAAAAATGGACGGAAAAATGGGAAACGGGTCTAGACATGTTCAGGTCAAAACAAATAACTTCTATCCAAAACTTTTAAGTTTTATTTATGAATAAATATTAAATAGTTGGTCAATATTCATGCTTAATTAATTTCAAAACCTATACCTTTTAATCACGATATAAGTTTTGAATAAAATGATTTAGGAGCTTTTATGCATTAAAAGTACACTTTGAGTGACTTTTGACCTGTTTCACCTGTTTCTAATTAGGCTAAACTTTTTTTAACTTTACCCATTTGATGTCTTACTGATAAAACATAACCCAACTTGACAGTCTGCTGATTCATAAGTAATGGACTGATATCAGTATCATAATGTACTATATTTACATTTGTCAGTAAAATGTAATGATAAACTATTATTACCGGCTACTAAAACAATTATAATGGGTCATTTTACCTCATCAGAGTGTATGATTCTTGCTCTTTGAATCATCTCTTCCAAAATAGAATTCACCAACTCAACACTACAAGGGCTCTTGATTATAACTTTTCCCTTGGGGTCAAAACCCTTGACTTCTAATAGTTTCTAACAAGAAAAACGTGAGGTTTAAGAATGTATAAAAACTTTTTTAGAACAAAAGACAGAACCATAGAGATATCAGAATTCCTAACCTTTTTTTTCTCAAAGAGAAAATCTTTTTCAGATAGTTCCATAACTAATTCATATTCATCTCCAGTGTGTGGAGAACTTTGAGCCAAGTGTTGCAGTTGCTACATTCATCATAGTTGCACAATCATAATGAATGTTTTAAGTGTAAGAATTATAGTGATAGTAAATAGCAAAAGTATTTGAAAGGACATATAAACGTTTAAGTTGGAAAAAGTATATTAATGCAAATTCATACAACAAGATTGACATCATTATACACATGTTCAACACTTGTGTGAAGAAAAAGAGAAACTTTTGCATTTGGTCTTCATAAAAATTATATAACGACTGTTTCAGTTACGAACTGGCTTCACACATAGGAGAAAGATTCTACAACTTTATAGTTAAACCAACAAGCCAGAACATGAATCTAAGCCCATTTCTTATTTAAATCCAAACACCTAAGCTTATGGATAATATGCACGTCAAAGTAATTAAAACGTCATTTTATGAGAAACCTATGTGGAAATACTCATGTATGCCAATTTCCTACCAATGTCCCCTTATGAAAAGAAGTTGCCAACATTAATGGAGATACTCCAAAGAGATGTAGAATTAAATCAATTATGCATACTCAGAAATGTGAATATGAATGTTATGGTACCTTAAATTATAATGGGACTACACATACGTGCATATTTGCTAACAAAAATGTTGGTGAGTGTTGGAAATTATAAGATGAATAACATATTAACATTCAATTTGTAGAACTTGTAAAGTTTTGTCAAATTTTCGAACCTGAAATAACTCCTTAACCATCATTCTGTTAGTCAAACGAAACTTTGTTAGTTTCACTATCATAATCAAGACTCATGAAAATCAAGATGAAGATACATAAAAAATCAACCACTAAACTGAACTTTCAAGGTAATTTACTTGCACGCCTGAAATGACTTAATTACTCCCTCATTGTAGTTTCAATTTGTTGATTTGGACGATAACTGGACAAAATGATCTAATTAAGCATGTTTCTGGTAAGGCTTTTAGTACACAGCATGAAAGTAAAAAATAAATAAATATAAGAAAATCCGCTAAAAATAAAATTTCCAAAATTTGAGCTCAAAAAACACTCCAGAAGTATCAAAGAACTTGGTTTAACATACAGCGTAATCATAACCCTAGTGCGGATAATTTATGAAACTAACTATAATCCAACTAAACACAAAACTATCAATACTCTTATAATCAGCAAGACTGGCCAAGAAATAGCCTAGGGTTTATACCTGATCATTGTCCATGGTTACCGATAATTGAATTTCGAGCGGCAAAGAGCTTGCGGGGATACGAACAACGGCACTTCTCGTCTGCACGCGGTACTTAGGCTTACATTTTGATCAATATCATTTTCGGTTAAATAAATATTCACGGATTAGCGAGCGGCCCGATTTCAGTAAGGCCCACTTCATAGTTGCATTATTACGTAACAGTGCAGGCTCGGTCCATATAAATGCTAATAGTGGTTTTTTCTTAAAAACTTCGGTAAGAAAATATTTGACATGGTTTTGGCTCTATCCAAAATTCGATGGTTCTTGAATACATTTGAGTCCGGAAAAACCGGCTTAAATAGTATTTGGTATGCTTTTCAGGACGGTTTTATACTTTTGTGCCGTTAGATGAGTATTTAGATAGATGTATCAAATGTATATATGTGACGCTTGTGTCTCTTTCACCAAAAGTATTTAATACAGTTTTGTTCTAACAACAAGTATTTGGTGGCGTTTTGAGGCCATTAATAACGTGTCTAAAACACCCCAAAAGACTAAACAAAGCTCTTCAAGTTAGAGTATCAATGTACGTTTATTTGTAACTTCAGAGCAAAACCAAACATGGGGGATGACGTGGTTTTAGTTGCATGATTGTACACTTTGTCAAGTTCACGGACAAGAAGGTGGATCGACTATTTCAGAGCCACGGTTATGTCCCCAGGACCTAGTGGTAACTATCATGTAGATACTATAAATAGCAAAAGAGAATCAACTGTGAAGTAAGTTTTTGAAACCCAAAATTTTCAGTTTTTCACTTACTACTTTCAAACCACCATGACCAGTACTGACTTGATCGTTGAAGGGTTTTCTGCAACATACTCTCCTATGGTAGCCTAAAATGTGTATGTCTTGCAGGTCTAGACATTTGGTTTTCATGGAGAGCAGCAACATCCGACTCTGAACCTCCCGAATACGTTTCATTTACGCATCGCCTTTAGCTTAACTTCTACACTTGGTCATCCCAGATCCCAATGATCAGTAGATATCAACAAGTTTTACCTTTTAATTTGTAGAGTTCATCTAGAAGACTCACTCAATGAATCAAAACAAAATCCTTCTACCATGGATAGTACAAGATCGACTAGAAACGACGCAATGACATACCATGTTGCCAACTTATTTGTTTGGCTACTAAAAACTAAAGGATTATTCTTAAAACAAAAATAATTTATAAATCAAATATTGTTTGCTCTAATACATCACTCTAAGAAAGGGCGATGTGGTCAACCATATCACACCATCACGTTAGTATTTTTCTTGCATTATAATGTTCCATCACCCACAAATCACGCTCAACCCTTATTGGTTACTCAATCAACCGAAACTTGCAATCCACCAACTCCTGTGATTTATTTTTACACACACAAAAGGTCGAACATGAGTTTGATCTCCATTGTTCGGCCTCATAATGCTGACTATCACACTACCTTTGACCATATGACTTCACACTGAGGATTATACATGATGGAATGATCAAGCCGGAAAAGTATGACCACACAATCACACCGTCAGCTCTAATAATTACCTTCTTTTACCTTTTTCGAGCCATTACATTCCTTTTTTTAATCATCAATTTCTTGCACATACTAATCATGATCATAATTCCTTATTAAAATGAATGAATTTGACGAAACACGTCAATATGAAATACTTTTAGATTTCGTTGATGTCGGGTCATATACTAATTTACTTGTAAAAAGTTGGAAAGGGACACAAAGAACAAAGACAAAAGTTTGTATGTATATGTGACAACTTATGCTTAGCCACATCAACTACCCAATAACACTCACCAAAACTGCAATTCCATCTCACTTTCAAATTTACTTTTGTATTTTATAATATTTATTTCATTTGTATTTTTTTCTAATAAAATAATTATTAGGCACCTCAACACCTAGCTAAAAACCATGCTTTCATGTATCTTAGCAAGAAACAAGTTATTTAATTATTATTATATGTGTTAGATTTAAAATGATATACATGTATTTTTTACACAATCTTACATGCTTTTATTCGCATGTTATAATTAAATTGAAAAACTAAATGATCTTTGTATTAACGAGTAATTTAGGTGTTTTTTACTCGGGTTCTAGTCTGCAGTGGACATGTATAGATATTATAGGTGTGTGAGTGTTTGTTAAAAAAATTAAACTGAAATAAGAATTTGTGTAATGTCCACAATCGACCGCAACTCTTTTATTTGCAAAATTAGATTAGATGTTCGTGTGATACATGAGTTGTTTTAAAAAAATTGTATTAATACAAAGATATTAAATAATTATAAAACATGAATGGAATGAGCATTTAATAAAACGACGACAGACGAAGTCAACACTCAAACCAACAGTGAAAACGTCGATCCGAGGGAGAGGGCAAATGTGACGGCAAAAACGTGGTATCTTAATACAAAGAGAAGTAAATGTATTTCTTGTACAAGTCATCGATCGTTACTATTACAATTAGAGGAAAATAAGGTGAAATGTTTATTTGTTAAAATTAAAAAAACTAAAACGATTATAAAATATTTTAGAATAATAAAACTAAGAATTTTGTTAAATATGGTATTTTAAAATTTATAAAGAGTAAATATGATATTTCTTAATTAAGCTGAACAAATACAATATTTTGGGGTTTAAGAAGAACATATATGAAATTATCTCCAATAATTTAATTTAAACTAAAGTCAAAATTTTGACTCATAAAAGTCAAAAGTGAATTTAATTTGTTATTAAAATAGATGGTTAAGATTTAATAATTAAAATTTATATCTAAATTTAATGGTTATGATTATTTAATATATTTTATTAAAGTTAGTTTTTTTATATTATTTTGTTTTAATTGAATTAATTAATAGAAACATTGAACATGGAATAAGATATTCTAAGAAGGTACTTTATGCACAGAAAGTTGAACTAAAATGATGGGGTTAACATGATTTTGAAATGATAGACATGTGACTTAACTCCTAACCAAAATTCTTAAGAGATTATTCCTTAATAAACTTTAATTCGAAATATCAAAGATTTAAAGGTGGTGAAATCGATTTCATCTCTAGCATGTGGATGCATCCAACATAATATTTATTATTGTATAATGAAACATGAATTTATCCGGTAAATTAGTAGGATTCGCTTTTTAATCATTTTAATGGTTTTTTAAATATTTTCTATTGATATTAAGTATTTTTTAAAGGATATTGAGTATGTTTGGGTAAATTACATATAGCTTGAGTTTTTATTTAAAGTTAAAAACTATAGCTTATATTTATATCAACATGGTTGATAAAATAATCATAGTCAAAGTCGGAAAAAGGTTAAGGTATGGTATTTGGATCAAATCACATATATGAATATAGTTTAAGGTCACGAAATAAGGGTCATCATTAGTCGGGGGTATCGGGGATCGCTCTCCCCATCCCCACCCCGTTTCTCACCCCCAGTCCCCATCTCCGTCCCCGTCCCCGCCGGAGAATTGATTTGCATCCCCATCCCCTTCCCCGTCGAGTATCGGGGATTTTTCTTCGTCTACAAAATCGAGTTTTCTTAAGACGCTTATAATACGTTTATACTTAATTTTACAAAA
>JAUEJL010025984.1:0-21556 GCA_032274825.1 Drosophyllum lusitanicum | reverse complement strand
TGAAACAATTATCTTTTAAGAGATAATTGAGTAGCTGGGTGAGGTTAGTGCATTGCATCACTGGGTCCATGATGTCTACTTCAATACCAGTATAAAACTAGTACTAGATGCGGCTACCCAGATATTTGATACAGTTTGGTAAGGATCTTCCTTTTCTTTTGATCCTGTCTCACACCCTCAGCTCTCTGAATATTTTTCAACTTCTCCCTCAAACTCTGTTTCCAAAATGAATGTACCTTCATTTGGATACATTTGGACACTTTCTATCAGCAATATGAACAAACAGAATGATATTCAGGAAGATATAATATTAATAAAGATCAACAAGAATGATTTAAACAATTAAAGAATGCGAGAAATCTAATATTTAGAAATAACAGAATGATTTTTCAAAAAGAAACGTTTTGTTGATCATAAGCACCCCCATCTCCTGTTCAACCCCTCTCGGTTCCATTTTATCTCTGCACACCGATCAGTATCTCGTGATAATTGATTCTGCTCACCTATTTGACCTAGTAAACCCTTACTAAGTTTAAATGATAAAGGTGAACTCCTGCGGCAGGTCCTTCCGGCTCTAGATTGACTAGGTAACTTTCTACACTCCCTCACTCAATGGTGCAATTCGATCATGAGAATGCAATGAATCAATCATAGATGTAAGATTGATTACTACATATTGGCACAAGATGAATACTTTCGAGAAGAAAAGTATCGAATAAAGGAAGGATTTGAGAATTATATGAGATTGAATTCAGGAAAGGAACGATGATCATTCGAAAGATTAACAAGAAAACAAGCAAGGTATCAGAATGAATACCTTCTTGAACTAGAAAACAAATTTTGAAAAATAAAATCTTTTTGTGCTTTGAACATTTGTATTGTTTTTTGATATTTGATTTTTCAATGTTTTTGGACTTTCTAATATGAAACTAGAACAAAAGAAATATTTTTGTAAAACTTTTTTTGATTTACTCCACGTATAAGCATGCATAAAAACAATTTTTATTAAGTAAAAATTGCATACTTGCGGGTCCTGAAGACTTGTGCTCCCCTTACAAGTTCCAATCATCAACATAGAAGTTATATCAAATAATAATAAACCAAAAAAAATAAGTTTCTTAGATCATCAGCCTTGGGCTGATGCTAAACACAATAATGTATGATGAACCGCAGGGAACACTCTTCAACCTCCTAGGTGTGAAATTTGAACTTTTTCGCGTATTAAACACACAGTTGTTTCGACTTCACAATATCCTCTAGAGTGTAACTATGGTGTTTGAGAATGTCTTAAGGCTAATCTGCAAAACAAATTATACAGATTTTGGTACCCTTTTGAGTTCGGGGCAAGGAGGATTAGGAGAATTAACTTCAAATTCGTTTTTAGGCATCCATTTGTAGTTAGGTTTCAGTTTCTCCTTTAGAATGTTCTGATTGATCAAAAATATGTTCACTCGTTGAGGAGAGGTACAAATTTTCTCCTTAGATAACCTTATCAGATGCTCAATAGAATATACCTTAAACGGATATTTCGAATCAGGTTTATCTATAGCATCCCAACATGAATTAACAAAAGTAGAAGATTCATACTCCCTAACATTATCATGTGAATGAACATTGGACTTAAAATCAAACTTATTTGAAACATTTGTCTTTGCACAACGAGAACTATTTCCAGCATATGAAGCTGGTCTATGCATATGACCAAAATTGTTCTTGTAACCACCATAACCATAGTAATTATCAACATCATTTTTGTAACCACTATCACCAAAATGATTTTCTCTTGAAAGCGTCTCTTTATAGCCTGTCTTTTACTTAAAGATTTCTCTGTCATCACTTCCAAATCTTGGTTAGGAAATTTAACGTATTGATTATGATGAGAGGTGCTACATTGATCATTAAAAACTTTATCTCCAAGATTAGACTCCATTAACTCATCAAAATTCTGTTCAACAACAGATTTTTCTTTGACTTTGAAAGACTCCGTTAAGTCATCAAAATTCTGTTCAACAACAGATTTTCCTTTGTCTTTGAAAGAGTCTTGAGTATTTAAAAATAAGTGCGGTTTACACCGAGCACATTTATGAGGACCCACATACGGGACTTTTGAAAAAAGTTTTTCAAAAGTAGGAAATGGTTTGTCATCATTTGGACAACTCCAATTCAAACAAGAGTATGGAAAATTAGTATTAGTAAAGCACTTTTCTGATTTTTGAGAGATAGTAGTATCAACAGAATTTTGAGTTTTAAGAGACTCAATTTCGTCAAGAAACAATTTTCTTTCATTATCAAAATTCTTTCTTTGGTTTTCCAAGTTCTGTTCAAGTTGAGAAATCTTCTTCTTCAAAATTGAACTTGGAATATATAGATTTAAAAACTCAGGTTTTTTAGAAAGATTTTCTGATTTCTGGTTAAGTTCTTCGGGAGAATAACTAGTTAGAAAATCAGTTGAAAATCGTGGTAATACAATGGGACTTTCATTTTCTCTTTATTTTCTCTTTTTGTCTTTTCCATTTCTAAATCATCTTGTGCTCCTGTGAACCTCATCATATTAGTAAATCCCCAACCCATGTATTCAAATTCGTAAAATTGAGCCTGGTTAGCTTTGGATAAGTTCTTTGGATTTTCAAAACATAGACCCTCTTTTACATTGTAAAATTTAGTGTCTTTCGGTTGATTAAAATATATAGTTTGTTCTGATTGACTACGTTTACAAAGATTATCTTCGAGCTCTTTAACTTTATAATAGAATTGGGTTCTTTCTTTAACATAGCGATTAATCTCAGCATCATTATCTTTAGATTGAATTTTTGCATCCCTTAATTTGGTAGTAATTTCAGAGTTTACTTCGGTGAGATATTCAACTTTTTCTTCGCAAAGTTTGAACTTACTTTGTACATAAGACAGCCGATCATTTGCTGATGACAGTTTCGATTGCATTAAAATAACTCATTGTAATTGTTGTCTAATCTAGGCTCTAAGGTTCAACAATGAGCTTAATCTTTTTCTAATTGTGAAATCTGATTTTGCAAAGCATGAATCATATCGATGAACTGTGAATGAGTAGTACTAACCTTAGAACCAGATAAAGAACAACTATCACTTTCGGTAGTTGTTATTGTTAAAAACTTGATACTTGAAAAATCGGATCTTTGAGTGGAATAAAAAAAGGTGATTTCAAGCAAGAAATGATCTCAAAATTTGCTAAAATGGACTTCAAGAATGATGTTTTTTAAACAAAAAAATACTTTAAAAGCTTTAAGTCCTGCCAAAGGTTAATGCCCTAAAGCGGGGTTCGGGTTTTTGGCGATTCTGAAGCAACAATGTAGATGGCTATTGCAACAGAAGTGGTTAGCGATCGAAAGTGGTTGACTATTGAAACTGGTTGGCTATTCAAGAAGAGATGAATAGTACTTGGCTATTCAAACTGAATGTGAGTAACCACTTGGCTATTCAAACATAAAGAACTTGGCTATTCAAGAAAGCACTTGGCTATCAAAACCACTTAGCTATTGCAACACTTTGCTATTCAAACTTGGCTATCTTTAAAAATGGAAAAGCACTTGGCTATTCAAGAAGAAAGAAGTGCTTGGCTATTTAAAAAATGAGTGATAGCACTTGGTGATCTGTGATAAATTGAGAAGCACTTGGCTATTCAACTTGGCTATTGCAACACTTCGCTATAAAACAACTTGGCTATTCAAAAAGGAATGTGAGTAATCACATGGCTATTAAAAAAGAATGAGAGAGCCACTTGGTGATATGAACTATGTGAACTTGGCTATTGTATCACTTCGCTATTCAAACTTGGCCATTCTAGCACTTTGCTATTCAAACTTGGCTATTGTAGCACTTCGCTATTCAACCAATTTGAAAAAAAAAACAGTGATAGCCGGCGATGAAGTAACTTGTCTATCTCCACCAAGGTGAACTTGACTATTCAAGATGAACTTCGCTATTTAAGAACTTGACTATTCAAGAAGAAAGTGAACTTCGCTATTCACCAACTTCACTATTCAAAGCTATAGAGTTGGCGATTAAAAAAAACTTTGCTATTCGAGAACTTGGCTATTCATCAACTTCGCTATTAAAGAAAGTCAACCCATTATTTCAATCTTGTTATCTCGATGCTTAACCAAAACGAATAATTTCGATCCAAATTTTAATTAAACACCAAACTAAGCAACCCCAATGGTCAATTTGAATTAAACACTTAAAATTAAAATAATAATAATTAGGGTTCTTAATGCGTACGGCGGCCCAAACAAAAAAATATAAGCAGGATAGCAAGAGAATTAATTTAAGAAGGCAAGCAGACAGAATCGAAGCTAGCAAGCAGGTGATTTAATTCAAGCAAGCAGACAGCTAGGTCAACCAAATTAATTCACGGCGGCGATGAACACATAAACATTCGATCCTTTTTTTAATCAATATTTTGATTAAAAAACTAACTTTTTGATCTACTCTTGGCTCTGATACCAACTGTAGGTCACAATTGTATAAGTATCAAGCAAGTTGAAGCAAATCCACAATGATATATGTATGAACTTAGTATAAATCTTGAGTGAAAACTAAGAACACACACTCAATATTAGTCTAATGAAATGCTTAAACAATTAGGGCAAAATAACAAAGTATTTATACCCATAGGGTATTTACAAACTCTACTCTAATCTTATACTATGTAATATTAAAACTTCACTAGAATAGATTTAACACAATTTAACAACCTAACAGGGGTGTCCCGCTATAGGGTTTTCAGCAGCAGAAGTGCATTTTAAAGTTCACAAAAAAGTTAATTAATTTGGTTAACTTGTGACATATAATTGGAGAATGGCAGAAGTAATGTTGATATTGACGTCTGTATACCAAGTGATTTGAAATCCCACGGCACTGATCGATGTACTATACGTATGTATCTGATTTTCTTTAACCCAAAGAATCTACCTTAATTTATCCTTCTTTTATATACATGATAGCATGAAGAGATCAAATAACCCGATTAATTCCACATACCAGCTTTTACCGTTTTTCATCTCCACCACCATTTAAACAGATCAAGGTTTAAGGCTATAAAACTACCAATACCGAAACTACCAATACCGAGTCCACCCGACTCCATATATTTGCCAAAGTGTCTTTCCAAAATACCCAAGCCTGTTTCTGATGAAAATATCACACCGCAATCCTTCTACTCTTTATAAAATTAACTCCGTCACCAGAAAAAGGCCCCTCGCTAAACTGTATCCGGAAGTTGTTTCCGACGATTTTCGGCTGACCACTTTTCCCACGGATTTCGGAAACATTTTGTGACGGACTGACGGATCACTTTTCAAACGGATTTGCGACTGAATTTCTATATAATCATTATATCATTAGTTTTAGGCACATATAATCGCTCATATGCATACGTATACAAACATATGTGCATTCAACTTCAAATATATAAGAAAATCTTTAACATTGTACACTCATGAATACACATGCACTTGAATTCATCTATATACGTGCAATATACATATGTATAAAAACTGTTGGTGATTTTAGTGTCATCAAGTCATTACGGAACGCAAAGTATACGAATGATTGACGAAATAGTCTCAGATAAACGAAAGATAAAGCAAAGATATTCTGTGTTTAGATTTGAATAAAGCATGTAATTCAAATCGAGTTTCTTGGATTATCCTATATCTGAATTCGTGATATCCCAGGCAAAAGGGTCGAATTACAGATTACGGAAAGTGTATTAAACACGATCCATAAAATTATCCAAGTTATATATTGTTATTCTTTTCTTTGTACAAACCCTTTCCTCCAACAGTTGAGGCACCCTCCTAAGACAATGATCATATAACAGTAAGTAGCTAGGTGCAACTTGTTAGGTATTCATTTTTACAAACACCTCATGTGGGCGTCATCTTGAGTGGAATTTAGTTTTCCATGTTTTAATGAGGTTTTGTAGATATAACATACAAAGATGCAAACAAGCTTAATATTAATTTGTACCCAGATCAAATACACAACTTTAAGACAGGAAGTTTGAATAGCATATATATTCGATCTTCTGATGAATTAATGTAATAAACAACGTACTGAACTCGTTACGCTATAAACAAATGAACACCCTTTAGCCAAACTTAACATTTGCCGTTACTTCCACGAAGATTAATTACCTATTAAGGAACAACGAAGAGCAAAATCTAATAAACAAACTATAATCACTTGAGAATTAGCAACGGGCTTGAATTAATCTCAGGGAGGGGATCATAAGCATGGAAATTAAAATCAAAGCTGTGATCATCATTAGATTGATCACAGATATCTTATAAGCAAACTCAAGCATACCTTGATTAGAGATTGATCGATAATCAATGATGTGGATAGCGACTTTAGTTGTGAGTCTCTAAATATAATTCCAAATTCACTTATTATATTTTATTTTAACATTTTATATATTTAAAATTTAATATTATTTACTTATATATAATACAAAATTTCTATTAAAATTAAAGACATGATTAGTGACTTAGTTAAACAGCTCACAAAATTGGAGACATTATTAATGACTTTTTAGCCGCTGTCATGAAATTAGAGATACTTTCAGTGACTTTTGAGTAAGGCACAACTAAGAGACATGTTTAGCGACTTGTTGAGAAAGCCACAAACTTAGGGACGCAGTTGCGACATTTTGAGCAAGTCACAAAATAGCGACATAGTTAACGACTAATTAGAGGAATTCAGAAAAATAGTGTTAGATCTAGAATATTGTATTCAATCTTGAATATTTTGCACTTAATAGAATTTATTGTTGTGTAAAAAAGGTAGTCTAGTATTAGTTTTTAAGAATCTAATATGTAAAAGCCATACCCTTGCCAGTGTAACTAAATTTCATAATATACAAGAGTTCTGATCACTTAATTGTGTGTTATGAGCACTTTCTCTCTGTATACTTTTACTACGAGATTTAGTAATATTGAGATTGTGTTCATCATTCTATGAATTCTTGTTTGCTTGATATGTATATGCGCCCATAATTGGTATCAGAGCCAAATTTAATCTCATTTGGTTCGAACCACTCATCAATCATCTTTGTATTCTGTTTTTCAGCGAGTTCTTTGTATTATGTATACTATTCTTGATTCGAATTCATTTGTAGATGTTTTTGTTACAAATTTTGATCATCAAGTGTTCAGTATTATATTAGATATTGTATCCGGTTGTTTTCTAATTTAAAACATCATATTTTGAGGATCAAAATGGAGTTTTTATGATTCAGGTTGTTCTTCATGTTTTTTAGTTTAATCTCTAAAATTCTTTGTATAAATAATTTAGTTGATTGATTCTGTTGCGTGGTGAGACTTGTCCGGTGTTTGCAAATTCATCCGTGCAAGAATTTTGATAATTCAATTGAGTTTGAAGAATTTTGATTTCTGGATTGAAGTTTGTGTTGAAGAACAGTTGAAAAAGGAAGTATTTGGTCAAAAATTTTACCGGCTCTTTGTAAATTTGTGTTTTTCTTAACACATTCATTGTTGAAAGAGAGTTCTCAAGTTGAAGTAGTAAAAATTCAAGTGTTAGATTTGATTTCGTTGAAATCAAACTTCTGTGTTGGTTATGAACTCAATGTCATTACAAACTCGAGATCAATAAGAATTCACTGTTCAAATTCGTAAGGTCTATTATGTGGTCTCTGTTCTTGTGTTGTGAATTCCTTGTGTTATAAACATTGTGTAACACTAACTCTTTGTGAAATGAACTTTTCGCTATCTAAACACTTGGTTCTTGTTTAATACGAACTCTTTAGTTAAGAATTATGTGTATCACTAACTCTTCGTGATACGAACTCTTTAGTCACACTTTGTCCCAAATTTCGTTTCAGTACATAACGAACTCACGTCACATTACAATATGTTCTAGACATTTAGAAACTAACATCACCATACAAATTGTTTGAACTCAATTTCAAAGAACCAAAGAGTAGAACGATAAAAAATATCAAGCATAATTTTAAACAAAAATGTCGAATGAAATTTTGGCTTTTGGGATGTAAACAAACTCTCGAGTCTCGTACAAAGATGAATACAATGTCTTTAAAGACATATTCATTGATTTTTATATATTAAGAATTGGGAGAAAAAAGATGGTAAAAAGTCTAAAACAAGAACTAGGTGAATCTTAAAAGTAATTGTAGGTGCTTCAGGAAATAATACCCCAATAGAACCATCGGTCAGAATTAAAACATCATTTGAATACACTTAATTTTGAGGAGAAAATACTGGTGATTTTAGTGTCATCAAGCCATTTAGTATAATCGGGATTGACATGAAACTAGCCGATTCTAGACTTAGTTATAATTCGGGTTTGGAGGTGCGGAGTGCACACTTGAATAAACTAAGTTGGTATCGGGAATACAGTACGGGGTCCGGGGGCTGGCCCCTGGTGGGGTTCTAAGGGGTATCACCCCTGGCGGGGTCCGGCGGTTAAGGCGGTGGTTGCGGCGGTTGAGGGCGGTTACCGTATGGTAATTGTTGTTGTACGAGAACTCTGCTAACGGTAAATACGTATCCCAACTGCCACCGAAGTCGATGATACAAGCCCTAAGCATATCCTCCAATGTCTGTATAGTTCTCTCGCTCTGTCCATCAGTCTGACTGTGAAAAGCTATACTAAGATGCAACTTAGTTCCCATATCTTCGTGGAATTTACTCCAGAACCTCGAGGTAAACCGAGTATCTCTGTCTGAAACAATTGTAACGGGAACTCCATGTCTGGCTACGATTTCTCTCATGTAAACATTAGCCATTCTTTCTGAGGAATAAGCTTCTTTTATCGTGATAAAATGGGCACTCTTCGTGAGTCTATCCACTACTACCCAAATGGCATCAAACCCTTGGGGAGTTCTAGGTAGTTTGGTAATCAAATCCATGGTGACATGCTATCATTTCCAGACTGGAATATCGAGCGGCTGTAACTTTCCATGCGGTTACCTATAGGCAAGTAAAACATCTTTCGACATGCTTTGCTATATCACGTTTCATTCCTGGCCACCACTAGTTCATTCTCATATCCCGGTACATCTTTGTAGCCCCTGGGTGAATCGAAAGGTGAGAACGATGTGCTTCTTCCAACAGAGCTTATCGCACACCCCCATAACTGGGCACCCACACACGATCACAACGGGTCAAGAGATCACGACTATCTCTTACTAAATTTGATGCCTGCCCCTTGATACGCTTCTTCGTCTAGCTACTGTCTTTAACTGACTCTATCTGAGCCGCTTTAATCTTATCAAGTATTGGAGTGATAACTGACATTTTGACTCGATGCATCTGTATCTGTAGGGTACCTGACTTTCTTCTCAGAGCATCAGCAACCACGTTAGCTTTTCCTGGGTGGTACAAAATCTCACAGTCGTAATCTTTTAACAGCTCCAGCCACCGTCTCTAATGCATGTTCAAAATTTTCTATTCTAGAAAATACTTGAGACTCTTATGATCCGAGTAACTAATACACTTGACACCATAGAGATAGTGTCGCCATATTTTTAAAGCAAAAACAACTGCTGCCAGTTCTAAGTCATGAGTCGGGTAATTGTTTTTATGTATCTTTAACTGACGGGAAGCATAAGCAATGACTTTCTCCCTCTGCATAAGCACACAACACAACCCTCAGTACGAAGTATCACAGTAAACTACCATGTCTTCCATCCCATCTGGCAGTGTGAGCACTGGAGCATTACACAACTTGTGCTTAAAGGTATCAAATGCTTCCTACTGTTCATCTCCCCACTTGAACTCTGTACTCTTCTTTGTTAACTGAGTTAGAGGTACTGCTATTTTGGAGAAGTCCTGTATGAATCGCCTATAATACCCTGCTAGACCAAGGAAACTTCTTACTTCAGTAGGGTTCTGAGGCGGCTCCCACTTCATTACAGCTTCCACCTTTGCAGGATCTACCTTAATCCCCTAATGATTGATAAGGTGACCCAAAAATTGTACTTCTCGTAGCCAAAACTCACACTTGAAAAACTTTACGTACAATTTCTCCCTGCGAAGAGTTTCTAAAACCTCCCTGAGATGGACACTGTGCTCGTTTGGGAGCTTTGAATAAATCAGAATGTCGTCGATGAATACTATCACGGACTTGTTGAGCATCAGCCGGCAGATTCGATTCATCAAATCCATAAACGCTACTGGAGCATTCGTAAGACCAAACGGCATCACCACAAATTCAAAGTGCCTATATCGTGTTTAGAAAGCTGTTTTGGCTATAGCGTCTTCCCTGATCTTTAACTGATGGTACCCTAATCGTAAATCTATCTTTGAAAACTAGGATGCACCCTGCAGCTGATCAAACAAATCATCTATTCTAGGAAGTGGGTACTTGTTCTTGATCGTTACCTTGTTAAGCTCTCTATAGAAGTGGGTACTTCAAACAAATCCCTGGACTTCAAACAAATCATCTATTCTAGGAAGTGTGTACTTCAAACAAATCCATGGACTTTTATGACTTTGGATGAGTTTGATGCATTTTTAGATGAAGATGATCAAAAGGAATTTGTTCATGTTAATACCTCTAAGAAAGTTGATTTTCTAGATATCAACTCAATAAATAAAGATCATCATATTCATAAGAAGAAATATGTTGTTAATGAAAGTTTCAAGATGAAAAATATTCGAAAGAATCCCGATCCTTCAGAAAGGTATTCAAAAGGTCAAATGCTTTCTTATCAAAATACTTCGACTTCTAACATTCGTGTTTCTTCTATTATAGAAGTAAGTCATGATGAGGTGAAGGAGAGGCAAAAGTCCGAGAAAGATAAATACATGCAAAAGAATATTTTTCTAGAAAAGTGCCGGTCCAATGTCAAGGAACAAGTTATTAAAACAATTTTTTATCTTTGTAAACCTAATGATTCTGTGTTTGAGTTTGCTGATATGATGCATGCTTTTAAAAATAGTGATAAGAATGAGCAATGATATTGCATGTGTGATGGTTGTGTGTATGGTAGATGTGAATATAGTTGCATATATGATTATGAACGTAAGTGAAGTCTACAAACACCATATCAAATCCTCATTTTGTGAAGAAACACTACAAAAACAAATTCTTTCAAATATCAAAGTTTTTCTTTGAAGCCAAAATCAGAAAAACTATTTATGAAAGTTTTATCAAAAGAAATTTCAAACAAAGAAAAGTTTAAAACAATAGATTTTGACAATTCTATCTTAAATTTACATATGTTAAATATCTTGTTTATGCTAAATTGTTCAAGCATTTGACATGTTTGTCTAAAGAAAATATTTGAAAACAAATCTATTGAATGTTGTGAATAATTTGAGTTGTATTTCTAACTATAAAAGACCCGTACTAAAATGGGTACCTAGATGTGTATAATTTTTTGTGCAACCTAGTTATGTGTGGTTTATGGATTCTGGATGTTTAAAACACATGACTGAAAATAAAGATCTTCTCAATAAATATGTTAACAGATATTTTGAAACTATAATATTTGGAGATGAAAATATTGTACTTAGAGATGTAAATAAGCCGAGCCAAGCCAGTCTATACACTAATTGAGCCAGGTTCTTTAAAAATGCCGAAGTGCTCATTCGAGCTCGTAATCTGAGGCTCGAGCTCAGCTCGCGAAGTGTATTACGAAGCTCGTGATAGGCTCGTTGAAGCTCGTGATAGGCTCGCTAAAGCTCGTTTATTTTTTTTGTTTTTACAAAAACTGTTTAAATTATACAAATAATAAATAAAAAACAATTTGAATTTTAAAGTTTTATTTGTTTTTTATTTTTCATATTTAATGATATAAAAATTTTAAATTTTGAATTTTAAACTTTTTCATATTTAATGATATAAAAATATATAATACAATTATACAAGTAATAAATAAAAAGTAAAAAATTAGAGCTCGTTTAAGCTTGTGAGCTTAAACGAAACCCGTATACAAGTCTCGTGCTCGGGCTCGTTTAATAAATAAGCCTTAATCTAGGCTCGGGCTCGGGATCAAACTCGTTTAGGCTTGACTCGTTTCGAGCTTTTAACGATCCGAGCTCGAGTACTTTGTAGGAATTCAATGCAATGATTCATGATTGCGACATCATTAACCGCGGCAGAAAACCTGGTTGAATAAGCAAAGCCACAACTCGAAGGCTAATTCACGCTTTGCCAATGAGTGATGTTATTTTACTTAATATCCCAAGTTAGGAATTAGATCACAGCTTATCCTACATTCAAGAGTAGATCGGCTTATTTACATCCCTAGTTGCACCGATAATGGGATATGGAGATATTGTAAGAAAGAAACTTGTTAGATTTGTGTGCGCAGTCAGTAATCTAGTGATGTCACGTCCAATGTCATAAGACACTTAATGGTCACACCTATGAGTGCGTATAATTCAAGCAGTAATGGAATGCCATTCTGAGAGTGAGATTTATAATAGATATTATAAGTCAATAGTATCGCATGAGAGATTTTTTATGCAAACTAAGGTTTTAACCAATACAGAATATATATTTATTAGTTAATAAATATATATGATATTAATTAAAGTTGCTCGAATATAGTTAAATGATTTTAATTTTAATCCTTTGACTTTTGATTAATATTTATTTAATTTAGACAAATATTGTTTTTTTTATATATTTTAGTTTTATATATATATATATATATATATATATATATATATATATATATACACACCAAATCGGCCAAAATAAATTATATAAATAAAGATTTGAATTCCTTGCTTGATAAGTTAAATATTGAAATGAGATAAGGTAATTATCTAATTTAGTATAAATAGGTCATTAATCCTACTCAAATAAGGTTAAGCTTTCGAAAAATTCTCTCCCTTTCCTCCTCTATTGTTTTTGACCAAAAACCTCAAGTGAGGTTTCAGTTTCCTTTTTTTGTCGAACATACAAACACATTCAATCCATGATTCTAGATTGACCGGGGGATTAACAGTACCGGCTAGAAGGAGCTTGGTTGGTACTATCGGAAGTGAACTAGCTTGAGCTTTTGAAGTAATTTTCTTTTTCTTGTAGTAAAGTTCTTCTAGATCCTATTTACGGGTTTTAAAATTTTATTCTTTATTGTTTTAAAACCGTTTCTACTGTTTATGATTAATAAAGTTTCTATTTTTATCAATAACGATTATTTTTATTAAAGCTCGTGTGAACCGGTTTGTGTTCATATGATTGTTTTGATGGTTAAAACCCAACAAATCTGATGATAAACCAAATGTCTTATTTGGAAGGTTTAGGTCACAACGTGTTTAGCATCAGATAGTTTTGTGATAAAGGTTTTAAGGTCAACTTCAACGCTAGAACCTCCTCGGTTAGAATTGTAGGTGGACCTAAAATTCTAGCGGAAACAAGAAAGTCAAATCTGTATACCATTGAACTTACAGATCTAAGGCCTTCTACATCATTGTGTCTTTTATCTAAAGCGACTACACAACAAAATTGGTTACTGATGACGTATATGCCGGACGAACCTCCGGAGATAAAATTCCTCTACTTCGACTTTAAGTCGAAACCTGATCGAAGCACCTTCGGCGACTAAAGGTATTCATCACCATCAGAGTAATAATCCGGAAGATCTGCATTTAATGCATGGTCGGCTGTACAACATTGAGCATTAAATGCTAAGTCAGACATTGTCTAAGGTTAATACAAGTAACCTCTGGATAATATTTTGTAATCATTACCAAAGGGCTTATAAATACCCCTCACCACCGGCATTTAATGTAAGTTTTTCCCTCTCTAATCACTTTCTCTCTCTAATTTCTTTCCCACATTTATTATTCTCTCCACTCCCCGTTCAATTACTTACTCTCACGCCGGAGGTTGGTCACGAGCTGAAGCTCGTGGCGAGGCTAACCGGTGTTTATTTTGTAGGAACGCTCACCACCTGGAGAAGAAGCTAGCTCCGGATAGGCCTTGTTTCAACGGTTACGATATAGAAGACTATCGCATCTCAGCTTTAAGAAAATTAATAAGTAAGTTATAGGTGGTTAGTCAAATGTTTGCCTCATCTAAGATTCGAAAAGGAATATTTGTGTATGGCTTGTGAGATGGGAAAAATGAAAAGGTCCTCTCATAAACTGAAACAAATTTCTAATACTTCTCAGTCTTTACGTTTAATTTATATGGATCTTTGTACGCTAATGAGAATACAATCAAATAATGGGAAGAAATAATTTTGGTGATTGTTGACAATTTCTCACGTTATACTTTGAGTAAAGTTTTCCGAGATCAAATGATGAAGCTGCTGAGTTCATCATTGCATTTATTAAAACGACTCAAATCAACAAATAGATTAAGGCGCAGATTTGGAATTTGTTAAACAAAATTATGTACTAACAGGAGTAATGGATTCTGGTCATGTCCGTTCAAAATCAGTTCTTAATCCGATCGTTTCAAATAATGAATATGTATCTTATAAAAATTTTGATTTAGATTGGTTATTTGAACACTTTTATAAGTTCAACAATTCCACAAAGACTAATTATTTTGAGATAAACATGAATCGTGATCAAGGACCGGAGTCGGTCACAATTACTAAACTTCTTGAAGTACCTACCACTCCTGAATCTAGTGAAACATTAGAATTACCATTGGATACTGCACCCGAAGTTTAATATTCTGATGAGTCAACTCCAATAACGACTCAAGAAATAAATGACAATAATCAAGAAACTCCAGAAGTAGAAGCACAAGACTCTGAAACTTCCCAATCCAATGAAAAACCTCCATTGGTTGATGATGCAATAGAAGGACCAAGAATATTCTTACCTGACTTTAATAATTATGAGTCTAATGTTGCTTCTAAATCATATATAGATCATGTAGATCCACAAACATCATATCAACCAATCACGCATGAGAGAAAGTGGATTAGATCTCATCCTGAAACACAAATAATAGGAGATTTAATTCAGGAATAAGAACTAGTTCTATTAGTGCCAATGAGTTTTGTGTTCAAGTTTCTTGAGTAAGATAGAACCTACCAAAGTGTTTGATGCCTTAGATAATCCAGATTAGGTGATTGCTATGCCTGACGAACTCAATCAATTTGAGAGACTAAAGGTTTGGAGACTTGTACTAAGACTTAATGATAAATCAATCCTAGCTAGGTACTAACCGGGTCTTTCAAAATAAAAAGGATTCGAATGGTGGTGTTGTCAGAAACAAAGCCAGTTTAGTTGCTAAGGGATATAACCAACATTAAGGTATTAGTTTATGATGAACCATTTGCACCGGTAGTTAAAATAGAAGTCATTACACTATTTCTTGCTTATGTTGCTCATAAGTATTTCATTGTTTATCAAATGGATGTTAAAATTTCCTTCTTGAATGGAATTTTTTAAAAAGAAGTATATGTATCTCAGCCAAATAGTTTTGTTGATTCTAAGAAGCCTAATAGTGTTTATATTTTGGATAAAGCATTGTATAGTTTAAAACAACTCTAAGAGCTTGGTTGCATGCCGGATAGAAAAAGCACACCAGGAAATATATAGTTCTTAGGGGACAAACTTATTTGGTAGGCCATAAAGAAACAAAATTGTGTTTCAACATCCGCTGAAGTTGAATATGTAGTAGTTGCTAGCTGTTATTCACAATTGCTATGGAAAACTCAATTAAGTGATTTTGGATATAATATCAAGAAAATTCTCATTTGCTATGATTCTTAAATTGCAATTGTTATTTCTTACAATCATGTTCATCACTTAAAAACCAATTAAACATATACACATAAGATATTATTTTCTAAAAGATAATGTTGAAATATGTCTAATAGAAATGTCGACTATATGCATGATCAACTTTATATTGTAAAATATATCTTGGATGAATGGATTTAAAATTGTGCCCTTAGCGGTCGTTAGTTTAAAAACTAGACTAGCAAAGTCTCTAAGGTGTTAGACAACGTATAATAATCTAATTTGTCCCGGCTATTAATACCAAATTTTTCATTAATCCATTTAAGCTTTCAATATCTTTACTTACTTAAAGGATCTTACGTGTAAAATAGGATTACAAAATAATTGCAAGAATGTAAATTCGCAACCTTGTATTTAATTAATCTTAATTGTTATTCATAACAATTCCCTATGTTATTTACCAAGATTAATAACTAGAATACAAAGGTTCTAGCCCATAGACAATGTAGACACACCCACACATGCACAAAAACACAAGTTCAACATTGTTTCTTTAAGAAACAAAGCAAACTCGGATGATCGTGACGTTGGCGGTCCCTTGAATCCTTCTTTGTTGGTGTATTAGAGTTTAATGCTACCTAGAATTAGGGTTATTTTGTCTCAAGATACTACCTAGATCAGAGCTCATGTAAAAAGTGATTAAATAAAACCCTAATTAAAATAATCGAACTTATATATAAGGTAGCCCGTAGCCATCGCACTCTTGCACAAGCTCTTGCAACCAAAAACCCATAGATCTTTGGAGAATTTCTCATGGTGAGAAGCATCTTTTTTTTCCCCAGCTAGAGCCTCCTTGCAGCGTGACACATACGCCCTCTCGACTCAATACATAAACAAATTTCTGATTTCATTATTATTTTAGATTTTTCAGCACGGTTTCCTTATTTGTTGCTCCTTAGCATCCATACACCCGAGAACAACCAAACAAGACTTTCAATATATCCTAAAACTTATCAAGATGATTTCAATACTCTCTCTTTCTCTCTCCAATGATATATTGTATATGCGATTGTTTTGACAAAAGAGAAAGCTGTGTGTAATCTGTCTTTAAATTGAAAGAATAAAAACCTAATTAATTGGAAGAGAGATGTGTGGTTAATAACAAAACTAATTAAAGGTAGGGTTGAGAACGGTTCAAAAACCAGACTGAACCCACATAATCCAAACTGAACCGATACCCGATATATATAGCAAAAGTGTCGACTAAAAACCGGACCAAATAATTCTTTCGGACTCGATTTTTAGCCTGTCTTAGCCCGGTTTATACCAGGACTGAACAATTGATCGATTTCATTTTATATGTGATGTTTATGTGTATGTTTTTAAACTTCTTTTTATTGCATTGATTGTTACTTTTGATGCTAATGGTTGTTTCAATTATATGATTCTATATTTTTCAATGACTACATATAATTTTTGCTCAACCGAATCAATCTGGAAAGCAAGTATTTGTAAAACTTCTTCACAACATAATAAAAAATATTCTTGATGTGGTTGTTTTTGTTGGCTTGTTTCAGAAACATGTAAATGGGTGAAACAGAATTATGAAACTTAGTTGACTCAACCTCCAATTAAAATCAAACTAAGATCTAAATTGCTTTGGGCCATTGTTATACAAAGAACAAAAACACAAAACAATGGATGTCGCTATAGATAAAACAATAATTGATGTCCCTACAATATTGGCACAAATTCTTGATAGTTTTTAGGTTTCATTCATCAAAATATATTCAACTTTAAACATTTTCTTATTGCGTGTATTGAACTTTAAAATTTTCTATTGTGAGTTAATTTGCCACTATTGTATGTATTAAACTTACTATTATATGCATTAAACTTATACGTTATTTTCCTTTTTTATATAAATAAAGTACATACAATATGTTGCAACAAATTGAAAGTTCGATATACGTAATAAAAACTTTTAAAGTTCTAAAATGTGTAAAGTTGAGTACATTTTGAATAAGATTACCCTATTTCTTAAACAAATTCATATTTCCAGCTATAATTGTTTAGACCGGATTTGCATAGGTTTTAACTGATCCGGACCAAACCTGAATAAAAAAAAAATACAAGGGCCAAAGATCTAACCACACGGTTTAGTCTAATTTGGTTTGGTTTGGTTTGTCGGTTCTTTAGTCTATCGGATTAAATGTTCACCCCTAATTAAAGATGAATAATAAGTTAATTAATTTTCTTAACACCTTGTTTCCGAGTTTGATGAGGGAATAATAATAGAGAAGAGAAAATTACAGAGAAAAGAAAATAAGAGAAAAGAAAGTGTTTTTAATCATTTTGTATTCCCAACTCGTAGAGATTATTAAAAGAAGAATATAAAGTGTTTTTTTTACTCTCAAAGCCTTCCAACTTTGGAAAAAAAATTGGAAAATAAAGTTTGTACATAATTTTAGGGAAATGATTAGTAATCTTAGCATTATGTAGGTTTGGTAATGCTACACTCATTTAAAGCATTTGTAAGTATAACATTAATACCTAATTTATATGCCGCTAAGATTACGAATTTTTTAATAATTTTCTTTTGAAAATATTTTATTTTATTTCCTAGAAAACTGGGAAACATCAAAATATATTTTTCCTTTTAAATCCACTTTATTTCTTCTGGTTTCAACTCAGACAGATAGTGTAAAAGAACTTATTTTTCTATAATAAAATAAATAAATATTGAGCATCATGTATTTGTTCAAAGAAAATTGGATTCCACATGACTTAGGGCTCCACTCTCCAAACACTTTACTACTAATGTTCTCCCCCAACCAAAACCCCTCTCTTCACCTAACTTTTCCCATTCTCTCCCTCTAAATATGCCACAACTGTACAGATAATTAGCTTCATAACCCTCTTCTCTCCTGTGGGAATTAAATTATTCCTGCAGTCATATTCTTGAAAATCCTATCTCTTCATTGCTGTGCATCAGTTCTTCACAAACCTTCTATCGTTATGTGTATAATAAGCTTACTTGCCGATTCAAACGTTATAATACGTGTGTAAGTATCGTGTTTTTCTGATGATCTTGATTTAAAAGTACCAATCGATCAAGTTAACCTAGCTTGTTTATGGCTGCTTAAGTTTTTCTGGTTTAATTTTTTTATATTGATAAACCCTTTTCACATACCAAGTATTGGATCATCTTGTACTTAAATTATATTCTAGATCTTAAGCTTTCATAAAAAGAAAATTATTTTCTAATATCAGAATCTCTCTATATATGTGTGTGTATTATTCTTTCCATATATATACACACTTGTCTTGATTTTTAAAGATTAGGGCTTCTTGGTGTAATTGAGCTAGCTTACTTTGGTTATGAGACCAATCATAGCTACTATAGATTCTAGCTAGGGTTACTGGGTTAGGTTTATGTCTTTATTTTTTTGCATATATACTTCAAGGGTTTCAGGTTCCTAGCAGCTTAAGATCTTCAGATTGAGCCATTAATATACATATATGCCGAGATCGATCGATGAATGGATGACTGTCGTCGTTGCTTACTGGTGCGGCATCTTCAAGATTCACATTACTACCTAATCGATTTTAACGTTAATTTGGGAAATGAGAATCTTGATGATGCTGCATCAGAAATCAATTGATTCATGATGTATTAATTTGTGCTTAGAATGGAAGTTATGAAGATCTATCAAATCTCACTTAAACAAGGTTAGCATTCTTGTAAATTCATCTTCTCTGTGTGTGTGTCTATATATATATATATATATATATATATATATATATATACGCGCACACACACTCTGATTTTTAGGTTTTATTTGAATTTCAGTGTCTTTTAATTCAACCTTCACCGTACAAAACCATATACGCTCTTTTGTTTTATTAGTTTGCTACATATAGTTATATGTGCCTTTGTTTTATTTCTTGTTTATTTATTTCTTCTTAATAATTTTCTAACTTTTCTTCCGTTGATTAGAATGATTTTTATTATTATTATTATTATTATTATTATCATTATTATTATTGTTGTTGTTACTGTACGTTGTTATTATTGTTATCGTATATTAGTGAGTTTGTGTGACCATTTCTCTCACATGCGTTTTTTTAATGATCGAGTAACCCTGAGATCGATACATATACACTATCCATCAAGGTTAAATACATACATATATTCTCAATTCATCAAGACACCATTTTAGCATATTGATCTAAGCTTTAACAGAATCATACACATTTTATATGTATACTCAGTATATTAATTTGGGATTTTAATATATATGTATATTAATGTAATGTAATTTGAAGAAGTACATATGAGTAAATAATAATTTGTTTTGTGAAGAAGATGTGAGATAAGCAATAAAGATAAAGGGGATGCTGATAGATGATTTATAGTTAAAAAAATATATTATAACTAGACTAAATGCCCGTGTGATACACGGGTTGGTTTAAACGATAATAAATATTAAATATTAGTAAAAACGTATTAAATAATAATAAAACGGAAATTAAATGAGAATTTAAAATATGACGACGTACGACATCAATACTCTAACCAACGGTGGAAACATCGAACAAGTGGGAGGGCAGACTTGACGACAAAAAACTGGTATCATGATACGAAAAGACGTGATTGTATTTATTATATAAGTCATCAATTATTATTATTACATTTAATGGTAATAAAGTTTAAACATTATTGGTTATAATTAAAAATAAATTTAAAATGATTATAAAATATTTTAGAATGATAAAACTAACAATTTGGTTAAATATGATATTTTGAAATATTATAAAAGGTAAATATGATATTTGTAAATTAAGGTGGACAAATACGATTTTATTATGATTTAATGAGGGCATATATGAAATTATCTTTAATAATTTTGACTTTAAAAAGTCAAAATTGATTTTAAGTGAATGAATGGTCAAGATTAAATATTTTTTTAAATGAATAATTCAGATAGTCTAATAATTTTTATCAAATTAGTTTTTTTATTTATATTAGAAGATATATATATATATATATATATATATAATGTACTCTATATTATTTTATATTTGTTAAACTTGTGTCTAAGCTACTAAGGTGTGTTAATTAATGTGTGCAATAGTGTCGTATAGTACGTTACACATAAACATTAAAAATACATGATTAAATTTGGTTTTAAGCTATGGTGTTAAAGTAAATAGCTTCTAGTCCACAAGTGAACAAACGATGTAGAATAAAAGTAGGTTTATATATGGGTGTGTGTTCAATTATTCAAATATATATATAGTCGTTAAGTGCGTGAATTGGAGAGTTAAATAACTAATTTATGAAAGGGTAATTAAATGGAGGGAGTTTTCTATTCCGGTTATCCGGAGCGTAGAGCATTTAACTCAGATATATGTATACGGTATAATTGGACTGTGGCCGTTTTCAAAGAAGCCCTAATTAAAACCGTCGTATATAAGACTTGAATTCTTAACCTTTTTTATAGGCGCTACTAAGGTGGGTATTGAATCAAGTGATTTGTTAAATTAAGTTATACATGTGTATTAAAGGTTCGTACGTACGACCGTATGAGTAACTCTGTTAAATACATTATACATGTGTATGATCAATTTGTTCATATTATTGTTGAAAATGTAACATTAAATCCACATTTAAATCAGTGTGATAAAGTTTTGCATTATTTGCGTTAAAATATTGTTTTATGATTACTAGTACAGTACGTACGGAACCTAGCTATCTAGTAAAACCAATAGGAATTGTGTGTTCATACGAACTTGAAAAAACTTTACTTGAAATGTCAGATAAATAAAATAATACTATATTATTCATAAACTATTTATTTAATTGATGCAAT